>QKQZ01000702.1:0-17200 GCA_003595255.1 Solenopsis fugax | reverse complement strand
CCCGCCTGCGCATCACCGAAAAGCCAATTACGCAATTGCCACCTTTGCGTATGTGCATCCGTATGCTAATGAGGCCCGTGTCAGAGCGTATTCCGCACACGGAGACAAGAGGGATTTTGCAAGCGCGGAACGGGGAGACCGTTAGATTTCGAAGCGCCGAGATCGCCCGAAAGCGCGTCCCGCGTAATAGGATTAGCGGTTACAAGTTTGTACGGGCGGTCCTCTTCTTTTTCTCCATTTACAAAATTTAGAAACAAAGTGGAACACGTGAATCCGAAAGATAAAGAGAGAGAGAGAGAGAAAATTCGCAATTTTCGGAACTCATTCACAATGCGATGGAATTAGACTCACATCATTTGCAAGCGTTTCTCTCTCCTCTTCGAGCGATTTAAAAGTTTTAACCCAACTTTTTTTTTAAATAAAAATTTTGGTGCAGTCATCATACTTCCTGTCAACCTAAGAGAAAGTTACTGAATGCGTATCGATCTCTTAAAATATACCTCTTTTATATTTCACATTTTTATATAAGTAACACTTAATGACAAAAATAAAAAGTAAATAAAAAATTATTAATACTAACAAAAGTTTAACAAGTTTTATCTTGTTTTGTGCTATCAACATTACATACTTCTGTAAATCACATACTTCCGTAAATTTTTTATCAACTTATATAGCCGATCATGACGTAATTTATGCAATTTTATTTTCAATTGGTATATTTTCATAAAAGAGGCACCGTTATATTAGAATATTTTTCATTGTATTTACATATTTACAATTATTGTAAAAATTAAACATTTTTATAAACTCTGTTAAATTTTCAATTCGTACCATTATAAATTTTACTACAATATCAACGATATTAACGTTAGATTGATGAATGATAATAATAAAATTAATAATTCATATAAATAAAAATATGTCAATTACAAAAATAAGTTTTATTTCGGTGTCATTACTTTTTCATTATTGATATTTATTACTTATTAAATATTTCACTTTTTCGATAATTAGTAATTATTAATAGTTATTAAGTTTTTTTATTTTTAATTACTTTAATTCATAAATTCAATATTTTCAAAGACGACAGGATTATTTAAAAGATAACAGGTACGCTTTAGATGATCGATTTCGAATGACCAATATTCATAATCGTAATTTGCAATCTTTGATTAAAAGAAAAAAATGAATGAATGTATGAATGAATCTGTAATATTAATTATGCTTTCAAACATAGATTGAAAATTATTTATGATTATGTATACCGGTCTAACACCATTCGCAGCATGTTATACAGAAAAGCTTATAAATTAATTTGTTATTATTGAAAAGATTAACATGTAATAATATAAGCTTGAAACATTAAACTATAACTTTGAACTTTGATTTATACCCAAAACAACACCAATGCGAATTATAGTAAATAGCTTAAGTGATACACATTTGGCAACTCTCCTCTACATAGAAAAATATCAATTCTATTATTAAGAAAAGCGTTTCTTTGTTAATTAACTTAAAATATATCATCACAAATTTTTAAATAATTCATACACTAAAAAAAAGAATTTATATTCTTTCGAAGAATATTGTAAAATTGCATCAAAAAGTAAACCCACAAAAATAAGCAAATTTTTGTTTTAACTTAAAATTTTTGATTAAAATAAAATTAGGGATTTTAAATATGTTTTAAATAAATTTAGTGCATATGATAAACAGAAATATTTGAAATAATTAATATTTACTTAATTCAAACATATATTTTTCTGTATATACACAGAAGTTTATTTTAAGTAAATATTACTTGTTTCACGTAAATAATAAATGTATTTTAAAATTATTTAGGAAAATATTCTTTGCAGAGATAACTGTTAACTTAAAAAAAGAAAAATTGAGTAATTGCTTTTTTTAGCATGAGAATGACATTTTTCTGCAAGTATAAATATTCAAACCTGAACATCTTAATTAAGATTCAACTTTTAATAATTTTATGTAATGTGAATATGTGTTAAATATATTTTTATAACTACAAAACCGATTTAAATCAAACAATAATTACGGTATTGTTATTCATCTTAGAGGAATCCGCAAAGAAACAGTTTATTATTGATTGTTCATAACTTTAAAGAAAGCTTTATAGTTTCTTTGAAGTTATGAACAATAACTTAAATACATAAATTCAAGAATGTGACTTTTCATAGAACATTAAATCCAATTTAAACTTTCGTGACTTATTTCAAAACATTTATTGGTTTATTTTGACATACATTTGCATCCTCGAGGAACTCACAAAGAAATACTTCACTGTCGATTGTTCAAAACTTTAAGAAAAGTTGTCGACATAGATTTCTCTCAAAAACATAAAAGTAAATAGTTCGATTCTTTATGGAACATAAAATCTATGTATGATTAATCTCGATATATTTAATGTCTATTTTAATCACATTGGACTTGCAGTAACGATTTTTCAAAGAGTTTTGGCTCGTCGTAAATCTTAAACAATTTTGGATGCAAATATAACTCGCAAAACTTGAAGTCTTGTGTGACGTATCACGATACTTAAGATAACTTAAAATTTTCAGCCGTGTTCCATCGTTTAAATGTTCAACGCCAACGTCAGTAGTGATACGAGCGACGAGTGATGTAATAAACTACCGTCGAACATGTTAGAGGAGAATAGCATAGCGTGACCAAAAATCGTGACTAAAACTTCGGTGCCACTTCGCCATTGTACACGGTGAACAGCATGTAACGCATGCAATTGCACAGGATCTGTCCTGTACGAGAGAGAGATGACCTATAAAAAGTTCATTTTATTTGCTGCAATTTGTGTTTTACTCATTGCACTACCCGATCCCTCATTTTGATTGATCGAACAATATTGCGGATCACATTACTAAAATTTAATTAAACGTATTAGATTCTCACGTAAACTAATATTCAATGATTTCGATTATTCTGTATTTCTATCGGATTTTTTAATTATTTTAAAAACGACAATAATTTTTTTTACAAACCTACAATTAATTGTTAAGTATTAATTACTATCTAACGCTGTATATATATATCAAAATAAATTACAGCTATATAAAATTATTTAAGCCTCAAGAAAATATACATGTTAAATGTTAATTATCTATTAATTAATATATGTAGAAATCAATGGAAATTTTTGATTATTTGAAATAATGCATGCCAATGAATAGCATATAATCGTTCGAATATTTCCCAGCGTATTCAAAAAATATTCAAGCCATTCACTTATCCCGTATAAAATTATGATTAAAATCATTATTGTATTGTTCATTTCAACAGAATAAAACGAATTGCGCGGGTATAATTGTAATAATACGCATTATATTTGTCGCCGCATTTGGAATGTTATAAATGCGATAATAAACGCGAATATAATGTCATCCGTCTCACTTTGAATCGTACAGTTGACAACATTGGTAAATCGATCGCACGGCATCGTATTTCCGTAATAGCCATGGGAAATTCGCAATGCGATAAAACTGATGAATTTTTACGACGCAATAAACATCCTCGACTCGATTAAATTGATCTCACGCTCGATTTCAGTCGTCGAGTAAAGTAATGGGTAGCGTTAAGTTAACGTAAAAAAAAGCGTAAAGAAAAGGAAAAAGGAAACGAGATGCTGACAAGTGTAGTGGAGACTTTTCGTGAAACGCGAAAGTCGGACCGTTTAAGCACCCGGATTAAATTCGCAGTGACTGCCCAAGTACGATTTCACTCGCGAAAACACGGCACTAAAATTACGAATGAAAATTGCAGACCCCGCAATTACGAGCATTCGAGAGAGGGAATATCAATATCGTTCAGTCAAATCAAACACCGGCGCCACATAAATTCCTAAGTAATATCGATGATATAATAAACGGACAATCAATCAAAACTGGAACATTCCTGCACATATGTGACATATATCAGGTGATTGATGGTGCCGATTTCTCTGAACAATAGTGTAAATGTACGTTACTCTGTCCAGTGTATACCATCAATAATTCAATGTGTCGGTGATTTCGTGAGTAAATTACGTAAATACAGGATGCTTCACATCCATTCGGTAATAATTTGAAAATAGATTCCCTGATGGGTTTGTAATCGATCTTCTACGAAAAAGAATGGTGGGCTTGTTACACAAAGGAAAAATAAATTTGAAGTTTTTCTGGAAAGATACACAAGTATAATGTATCGAATATGTAATTTCGAATATATATTTTCTTTCTGAGTGCTTTTTAATATTTCATCCTAAAGTTATACCCAGCGAGAAATGACCTATCGAATCGAAGTCGAATCGACATTGAAATGATGTCAGTTTAGTGATTTCGACATCGATACCATTATCATTTCTTGCTGGGTAAAAGAAAGATCAATTTATGAATTTTTTCCAGAAAAATACGTAATATAATATATAGGGTACATACTTTTTTTTCATTCTTTTTTAATATCTACTTCATTACGACTAAGAAATCTTATTATTCCGAGAATTTTAATGACGCTTATGAGTACTGGAATGATAGCGTTAATTAAAAGCTTCTCAACGGCCGATTTAAAAAATGCAATTAGCAATCGAATCTAACGTTGCGGTCATTTTATTCGATATTTCCGTTTTTACGTGGAAAAGTGATTAAATTGTCCTACATACAAAACATTTTAAAATTCCCATTAGAAACGATATAGCGATTTCCAATTTAATACAAAGCGAAGTAGTGCAAACAATTTTCACAGGTTAATTCGATATGCACCACATACATAATGAACAATTCGCTCGCTGTGAATTAAATATCTACGGGTCATGAGTCCAGAAAGGTTTTACAACATTAAAACCTTTATTTTTATGACATTAAAAAAAAAACAAAACGATGAAGAGCTTTCCCAAATTAATATGTATTTGATATGCATAATTATTTTAATCACAAAACGAAATATACTATAAAATTGTATAATACAAAAATTGACTAGTAGGGTAATAGTTTACAATATTAACAATATAAAGTAAAATTAGGACCAAAAAAATTAAGTATAAATATTAATATAAATATTAATATGTATTTCTAATATAGTGCTTTTTAATAGTTTATAATTAATTCTTAATAATAATTCAAAGTAATTCATAACTTCAAATACACTAAAAAATTTTTTTTGCGTATCACGTTTCTTCCTATCTAGCGTCTTACATTTCTTACATTAAATTCTTATTTATTCCAAAATAACTGATTAATAAAAATAGACATAAAACGTATTTAAATCTACGTAGCTTCGTAAAGCATGTAAAAATTAACCAATCTGGAATAAAGAGTGCATTATATTGTTACGATCTGTATTTTATAAATATAACTGATTGATTTTTTCGCGCTATATATACTTATGCGGTAATGCAAATCCGCAATCTGAAATGTGATACAAGCACATGCCGCCATCTTGTAACATCGAAAGGAAGTGGTGTCACTTGATTCATTTACTGTACTAGAAAAAGTTATCGACAGAGTTCCGGTTTCTTATATATCAATATCATGTTACACGATCTTGAAGATTTTGCACGAAAGTAGAATTTGCCGTAATGAAACTCGGCAATGCGATCTGCCGATTGCACTGTGGTTAATCGTGAACAGTCGATCGCAATGTGGTATAATAATCGCGAGATAATTCGTTTTACAAGCCAAATTATCGACCCACGATGCATTCGTAAACACGTAGATTTAGCAGATAGTTGTAATTTTCCAATACGAACAGAGAGAGAGGAATCGCACAATCACAATTTCGAATGTCAATTTTGAGAAAATGAATTCCGTTTAATAGCACGCATTATGGGATTTATGATAAATTTCCTTCAAAACGCAATACCAATATCAATTTTATGTATTACACTATACAGGGGTACATTTTGTATTATTTAATTCATCGTGCACTGTAAGTGCAGCAAAATCAAATCTCCCGCGTACGATTATCCGTTTTATTTATTAATGTTACTAAGAGGATATAACGTAACGAATGACATTTCACTTTCTGCTCTTTCTACTTAACATTATTATGGTTTTTAATACACGTAATGATACAAAAATATTACAAGATTATTAAACAATAGATATACATTTTATTTTAAATAAATATTTTTATTATTTTTTCTATTTACATATGTATTTTTTATTTAATTATACACATTATTAAAGGAAAGTCACCGATATTGGCATATCAGGTTTTCGGGTAATATATATAAACTTCTTAAATAAAAGCTAAAACTAAAACTTTAAAAACATGAATAAAAATTAAAAAGTGTTTTCTATCAGATGGTATAGCAGTGTTTATAATATTGTTTTGTATTTTGTAATAATTAACATTTTCACAACATAATGTAAAAAAAGTGTCTGAGAAATGTCTTGAGCCCCAAAATTGGCACAGTAGAGTAGACGATAATGGAAGAATTTGGACATGGTCTCGTAAGGAGTTAACTCTAAAATATATTTCTATATATTAAACAACAAAGTTTATAAAATTAAAAAGCTAGAATTGAATCCTCTCAATTTATAGATTTTTAGCACCTTATACATGGATTTGTCGCGCCTGACACGACTTTTCTTAAGGTATTAAAGAAAATATGAAAAATTCATGAAACATGTTAATATTTCGTGATTATTCTTATAGAGAGGTGTACTGATTTAAAATTGTTATACAGCGATTTTATGTTCCAAATTTCAGTACAAAGAAAAAAACGAAAGAGAAAATAATTGTTTTAGGAAGCTACGAATATGTAATATAATCTAATATTATCAATAATATACTTGCTATTACTTAAATTACACAATTTACAGAAAAGTCGTGCAAAATTTTATTTTTGCTTTTCAAAAATTCGTTTTTAGCAGATATAGATAAAAGCCTTGAACATATCAACTATAAGTTTTTATTTCTTTAATTATTATATCTAAACAATTCACGTTTTATTATCAATATTGATACAGTGTAATGTTTAGTTTCCGAGAGAAAAAAGAAGTCGTTTTAGAAGGTCTATGCTAGTATTAGCAATTTTCCTCTAACACATATTAATAGATGTATATCTATTTAATAAACCGCATTTTTTATTTACGAAGAAATACGCAATAAAAAAAGATTGTATGTCAGATATAGTGGAAAAGTCATATATATATTTCATATTATTCGGTACGAACATCTCGGCACTATTGTGTGTAAATCCTTTCACCTTTCAAGTAAGATTAACGTAGTAATTTAACAAACGCTAGTGCGTTTCGAGAAATATAATAACATGCATTGCTTTCCAAGTAAATCTTCTCGCAATTTAATTCGATTTCGTAAACACGTTAATTGACAGAAGCATTACTGTGCATATGTGAAGTAAATTATTACACGGCCTTTTCGTAACAAATCAGCGAATCGCGTTCGTTTAGGTAGGAGGAATGTGCGGACATGTTGGAATTAAAAGTTTCCGCAACTTTCAATCTGAATTTTCTGCCTTGCCATTTCAGCAAAATTATTGCAATTACTCCGCGCCGCCGCCGCCGTTGCGATCAGCAATCGTGGAAATCTCTTAATTGCTCGTGGAACTAACTTCCTTCTTAAAATAAAGCATTTTAATAAATCGCGGAGAGAAATTAACATTATTATTTTTCCCTGTCGATCTGGGTTATAATAACATTCTTATTAGTACGTCACGATCGCATCCGTCTACGACAATCGACGTCTTCGAAAACAATGTAATGAAAACAATGTTCTTCACATCAAAGGATGCATTGAAAAAATTATTTTTTTAATTACAAGCAAAACATTTTCTACACATTATGATTGGCAATATAAAATATTTGACTTGTGCTAACCAAATATTATATGTAGACAGAGCAAAATTCACAAATTTGTTCAAATCAGCGCAATCAAATTATTTGCTTAATGTTTATTTTTATTAACATTAATTTAAAATTCTTTATTTAAATTTCTTTATTTTAAGGGGAAAAAGGGCTCTCATTTAGATGCTTGTTAGCATCATTTATTATTAAATTGACTTTCAACTTAATAACGCGATATTACTAATAATTGTTTAACTTAGAAAAAGTGTTTTAAGACTGAAAAATTTAGTTCGTGAACTTGAAAAAAAAATAAAATTACACAATAAATATCAGCACTAAGATCTAGTTATGGCCGTTAAGACATTTTATATTAAATTAAAAATTCGTTATTAATAAAACAATTTATATTATTGGAGCCAAGTATTTCTAAAGATTCCGCTAAATTTCACCTTTGTTTATTTCGTTTAAAGCATATTTTCTAGAAACTTACACAAATGTTTGAAAGATCAAAAAAGAAAATATTTTATTTAAACCATAATTTATATAATTTTTCATATAATAAATGAAATTTAATAATTTTTCAATTTAATAATTTTTTATTTATTACATTTTATAGGTTTCTATTTATTCGAAAGCAAAACGAAATAAGAGATGTAAAACCTTGAAAAACTAAATGTTTTTAACATTTATAAAATAAAAAATGGCTCTTTTTATTTAAACAAAGATAATACCAAAAATAGGTAACATTACACTTATATTTAATACAAAAAATATTTACTAGAAACTTACAATTGTTTTATGGCTTAATCCATTAAGTTTCTAGTAAATATTTTTTAAAAAGCTCAAAACAAGGGTGAAATTTAGCGGAATCTTTAAAAACATTTGTGTGGCTCCATTAATACAAATAATACAAATTGTTTTATTAATGTTAACAGGAGCACGTGTAAAGAGATGGTCGCAATAAAAAGAAAGAAGAAACACGGAAGCGTAAATTGAAGCGTTATGATAACGCACACTGAAAAAATAATTTTATTGCTGTAATCAAAATTTGATAGACCTAGTCAAATAATTTAGTCAATCCTTTCTTCAATGCACTAAAATATTATTATCCTAAATATATTTTTCTTTAAAGTACGAAAAAATATTTTTGTAGCAGGAACTAAATAAAAGGAACCAAATCTTTTGGTTGAAATAATTAAACATTTGATTGAGCCTATATTAACCAAATTATTTAAGTGAGTCTACCAAATTTTGATTACAACAAAATTATTTTTTCAGTGTACGTTACCGTAACGCTTCAATTTACGCTTCCGAGTTCCTTCTTTCCTTTTGTTGCGGCCATCTGTTTACTATACACGTTCTCCTAGACTGTTGTACGCTGTCAGTTAAATTTTACTCATTTCGGAAATGGTCGTTCCTGTTTTACGAGATTTTGAGCGGAGAACACCGCTCGGGAAGCACCGTTCTCCATTAAGATCGTCTGTCGCTCAAGTCGACGACATTTATCCCTTTTATCCCGCGGGTGGGGATTGACATGTCATTAAAAAGTTGAGTACCACGTGCATCGGGTACTGATCGATAGATCTGCTTGTGCTAACCGCGTCGTTTCTCTTTTTCACTCCTTCCTTAACTCCTCTCCTCTCTTTTTCACTCTTCGGATGCAACACGATGAGATATCGATGCAATGCGCGCGTTTCCGCATATTTATTATATTACTTCCGAGAATTCCGCGGGCACGGAGATAAAAGCATTTCTCTCATTCATCTCAAAGCCAGCGGCTTCCGGTAGCCGATAGCAATTACCTGACGCGAAGCTAACGTAACTAATGCGAAACACGAAGTTATTCAACGTGTTGATGTGTATATACTGCGTATTATGGCGGGACGTTGCCAACCGTAAACACATCATATAATGGCGTAGCTCTCATTGCTGCCTGCTGTCGAGTGGATTAATTACATCGGATCGGAACCATCCGCCGAAAATCGCGCGCGTATTATGGCGCAGCTGGTGTCATTTAAAGCGGATGTGCAGTTAAGGGGGCGGGCAACTGAGAGGGATTGTCCTGCGCATTGTCCCGCCATTTCTCGGAGTCCCCGAGACGTATGCATATGTATGTATCGGGGCCGATTGTAATGGATAATACTGCGAGAAATTCGATATCGCTGATCAAACGAATCCCGTTTCCCCGAGTCCTACAGCCCCGCGAGATTCATAGCGATCGTTACACGGCGAAGCGCATACGTCATCGCAAATCCGACGAAGCGATAAGTCTGGCGTAAACTCCCACACCACACCTTCCAGCCCGATGTATTGCGGAAAAACCGGCGAAACCAATCCTATTCTGAAACAAATACATGTTCAATGCGCCGGAAAATACTTGAGATTATTGCGATTAACTTGATTGCTTTTGTCGAGAAGAAACTCGCCGGGAGGGGGGATTTAACTTTTTAAAGCGTTGATATATATCTCACTGATGACGCGAACAGCGTAAGTAATGATTAAATACTGGTTGAAATATACTCAAGAAATCGCTATCCTTTTGAAATTTACCTACATTAACTAAGGAATAATCATAAAAATGTAAAGACAATCCTTTCATCTTTGTTTTTTTTATTTCTTTTAATTTCTCAGAATAAAATAAACATTTTTTTTATTTTATACAAGTGTATGTAAAGAAAGAAATCCTTTAATTGCAGTTCTTTTTTTTTTTATAGTGGAACACGACAGCGCGCCATATGCATACTCGTATATATTATATAATTTTATATATCCAAGAACAGATACACAATTTTAAAAATATAAGTTTACATGTTTACAATCTTAATTAATTTAAATTTCTTTATTTTATTCTTTATTTAATTATAAAAGAGGAAACAATAAAGCGAATAAAAACATGCGGTTTTTCTTCGTAATTGTATGTTCTGTCATATTTGTTTTTACCTCGTCTATGATTTTGAGTGCCCTTAATAAACTAAATAATATTTCGGATCTACGAAACCGAGACCAGGACAACAGACAAATTTTTATACAATTTGACATTCTCAATTGAATCTATTTATCTGATTAACTGCATTATTTACAGAATGTACAACAATTTGTATATTAGATTGAACATGCAACAATATTTTAACACATCAGATTTTATAACGTTATTTTCTTCACTAATTTAATCTGTTTTTATTTAATGAACATAGTTGGACGTAACTTATTTAACTCTTTTCTTTCGGTCATCTACCGTTTAACCCAATTTAATAAAATTTACTGAACACTTACATCACTCTACCGTGGTATTAACCCAATTTAATAAAATTTACTGAACACTTATATCTTCTTTGTTTCTTTTTTCACTTTTTAGTTTTATTTTTTTGTGTTTATTTATGTATTCATTTACTTAACCATTTTATCGATTACTTTTACTGATTTCTTTGGTTTCAAAAAATTATGTAAGTCAAAACTGTTCCTTGAGTTTTTATATTTGAAATAAATGTTACAACTCATTTATATCCTTTTTTGCTGGTTTTAACTCTTTTAATCTTTCATTAATATGTATTTTATATTTTCATTTATATTTTACATATTTTTTGAGTGTGCTTTTAATAAACTAAATGATATTTTGGATCTACGAAACCGAGACCAGGACAACCGGCAAATTTTTATACAAGCTAACATTCTCAATTGAATTTATTTATCTGATTGACTATTTGCAGAATAAATGGCAATTTGTTTACTAGATTGAACATACAACAATATTTTAACACGTCAGCCTTTACAGCGTTATTTTTTTGTTTATTTTTTCACTAATTTAATTTGTTTTCATGGTTATTAACTCTCTTTCTTTTCGGTCCTCCACCGTTAATCCGATTTAATGAAACTTATTGAACATTTATATCTTCTGTTTCTTTTTCTATTTTTTTAGTTTTATTTGTTTTTTATATTTATTTATGTACTCACTTATTTAATCATTTTATCGATGTTTTCTATTAATTTTTATTGGCTGAAAAAAATTGTGTAAATCAAAACTGTCCTCTGAGTTTTTTATTTAAAATAAATGTTATAACTTATTTACACTCTTTTTGCTAACTCTTTTAATCTTTTATTATTTTATATATTTTATATTTTCATTTAAATTTTAGTTTTTTATTAGTACCTTTATATTTTTGCACAATTTCGTGGACAGCGAATAATACATTTGTCGATAAATTAATACATTTCTCTCTTTCCTTCATTATAAGATAAAAAAGTAAGATAAGCGTAGTCATCTTATAAGTAAGAGTTATTCGCCATTTGTGGAACTGGGCATTAATTTCCTACAATAAAAAGCTGATGTGAAAAATATATCCTCTGTGAATCCTCTGTGAAAGGAAATGGCCGAATCCTGGGAGAGGCGGTGTCCGCTAAAAATTTATTGCCGTCATTTTCCGAAAAGAGTTCGATAGGAAAACGGTCAGCGGAAGATGATATCGGTCGAGCAAACTTATGGGATGGGAGTAGATTATTTTTAATCCCACTCGAGTCGATACATTCGATCGAACGTGGCCACGTTATCGCCGATTCTCCGTCGCAGATGATTTTATAGTGATAACAAAAGCTAATATCTACAAACAGCGTGACGTCCGTTTTTATAGCGTAACGTGCTGAAACAAGGGGACGTAAAGCTTATTCGAACGCACGGCCATAAAAATTCAATCGGTTCTTTTTTAATTAGTCTGTACGTATTTATAAGCCGCTTTTATGTCCGACGACAGTTCGGACAATAAATAACGGTGACGGTGCGTTAACTGAAGAGCAGACTGAAATTCCTCTTGCAGCGCAACGGGAAAGCGAGAAAGAGGAAAAAATCAAGGATGGGGGAGAGATAGGGAGGGGGGTTACCTGCAGAAAATAGTATTCATAATTGACGGACCGCTCCAATAAAAAGAATCAAAATTGGGTCAAGCACCGCTCTGTGTCACATCCCCGGAGAATAAATGTACACAGTGTTCCACGGGAAGCGCTGAGATTTTAATGAAGGGAGGCTTAAGCTTCGCGACGAAAAACGTTTTCCTCTACTTTGTGCTCACGTAATTTCAGAGCGTTCGTGCCGTCAATCGAAATGGCTCCGTTACCCGATAAAGGGGCACGGTTCCCGAATGAGACGAAGGAGACGAGGGTCTACCTTTGAGTCGCGCGAACCGACAGAAAATCGTTCGTGTGCATTAGTATCTCGTTTGATCCTGCTCCCGGTCCACGTCCGTTGAATAGAATCACCTGTGCGCCGAATTCGGTCGAATAGATCCGCAATCCGGTCTCACGTCCAGTTACGTAATCATTTTCTAAATACGAACCGTATTTATCTTGTAACGCAAAATAAACGCGCGTAATTGAGTTTTATCAAGGCATAACGATTACCCTTGCAACTAAAAGTACAAAAGAGAGATTGCGAGCGAAACACAATGGAAACTTTGTAGTTATCAAACTATGGAGATTGAAGATCGATCAGAAGCTAAATGTCAGCGAAGAATATACATATTGCTGCATTTATACGAAAAATGTCAATCTTGAAAATATACCTCAGATGTGTAGAACAACATATCTATAGAAGTTAAATGTCGATATTAATCCTATTTATCAAAGTAGGAAGAAAAAAAGAAGACACAAAAACAATAAATATAAAATAAGTAATAGCCACCCAGCTGCGAAAGAGCATTTAAACATGAATTAGCAAAACATCTCTTGAAATAACAATTCAAATCGAGAAATGACCAGTATACGATCATAGCAAGATTTTAGTGCTAAAAATGTTTCTTGTGCGATTTTTAAATACTTTTTATAATCAGAAAAATAATATTACAGAATTAAATTAGCAATCAATTTAATAATTGAGGAGAAGATAATATTATAGGTAATATTATAGTCGTATAGGTATTATGAGCATCCGTATTATCTTCATTATTTAGTGATGAATTGCTAGTAATTATTTATGGAATCATTGATTTAATAGCCTGCCCTTATGTAGTGATGCTAATATATCAATACATTGTAATAGCTGACAATTTTTATATTTTTACTTTTCAGCGTATCTTTTTCTAGGTATATTTTAATATTTAATTACACATATTTCCTCATTGTTTTTAAACTTGAATGTATTATCACACGAATGTACGTACACTCGAGTGTTTTTTTCTCTTTATTATTTACAGCTTTTTATTCGGCTATACACATTTCGAGATATACAAAATTATTCATTAGTATAACATTTTATTAATGTGGGGATAGAAGCGTGCTGGTAATATGGGCACTATCGAGATTTTCATATCAAAATATTTCTTCGATAAATCGATTGTTACTCTACATAGAAAGCTGCGTTTTAGAAACATAAGAGATATCATTTAATAAATAGTTTGTTGTGATCTATCTTCTAATTGAAGTAAGTCAGCACATTTACCTGTATCTATCTTAAAACTTCACGGTTATATTGTTGCTCTTTCTAACAAACTATTTTTAAAAATAGTATACAGATTTATAACAACATACTGTGTTTTTTAAACAAAACTAATTTTAAAAATTTATTTTTTTGTTGTGAACATATTACCATCCCTGTTTCTCTTCGACCCATTATGCAGTGTTGTCACATTTTTATAAATCATGTTTTAATTAATAAATATTTCATAACTTTGAGTTTAAAATCTATTGAAATAATATTTTGATGAATATAATATCGTTAAATTTCAATATAAAATATTGATTTTAACAAAATTATTGAATAAATATAATACCATCTTTTCCTCTACTAATGCTAAGAAGCATCTCTAAAATCACCGTTTAAAGAATTAGAAAATGTATTTAGAAATCACACAAAAATATTTTCATCACTAAAATCTTGCTATGACCGTACACTGGCCGTTCCTTTCGATTTGAATTGTGTTTCTACGAAACACAGTCTTATTCTAATTTCTTGAAATATTTCTTGAAGATTGGAAAATACTGAGTGAACAGCGGTTCAGTAATAATTCTCTCTTCTAAAGAAAGTATCGTTAAAATCTGTGACACTTTGAGAATTCCAGATTACATTTCTCCTGTATTGCGAGAACCAGAATCTTTCACCGTCTGAAGTATATTGATCGCGAAATTAATTAACAAGCTATTCCGAAACGTTACATCAGTGTAATGTAAACTATTTATGAGCTTGTGCACTGCACAATATGCAATATTGCTTAATAAATATACCGGTAACGCTATAACCTAATTATTATTATATAAATATTACGTATATATATGTATATGAGCTTCTACATTATCTCATTTTAATGTAATTATAATAACAAATGTGATCCTCTTGCCTACATTACAAAATATAATAAACCGGCCAACTCTAACATCAATATGCTTTATTGTTTAATCAAGCTTCCGAATGAATTGAACTGTACGAGCGGATACATAATCGGCTTAGTTAATTCGATTGCAATGAATAGGAAACTAGCACTTTTGAACATTAGTATAATATATTTTACGATCGAATAGAGCAGAAAATAGAAAAAAAATACCATGTAAAAATAACGAAAAATATTATTAGCTTAACATTTCAAAGAACACACATTCCTATAAATTGACATACTTCTGTCTGTAATACTTATAAAGCAGATTTTTCAGCGTAATCCTTAAATCAGGCCGTTTCCCCGTCAGCTTTGAACAAAAAAATCATTGGCCGGCGACTTAACGAAAATATTGTCGGTTTTTCGCTCGTAGGATTTCCGGTTTTCCACCGCGATCCTTCCTTCTTCTTAACAATGATTTGCCATGAAGTACCGTGGACTCGCAACACCGTGCACCGTTGCGAGTGTTGCTTGCGCACCAGAGAGTTTAAGCTACCGGATATTCCACACGCGGCCAGAAATCACATCGCTGATGCTGATCTAGATTACACTCGACGCAGTCGAAGAGCCTACTCTTAGCAGGAAATACGAGAAGAAGTCGTCGAACTAGCAACAACGTAAGTACGTTTGTGATCCCTACTTAGCGAAATACCTTGATTTAAACCTTCGAGCGACAGTTCGAGTTTTCTTCCTACGACAACTTATAGCCTGTCAGAATTTTCTCATCGAAAATTTACGACATCTGTAATCACTGGAAATAAGAAGAATACCTTTTCTTAAATAGTGGATTTTATCTTGCTCATAAATTAATGTTTCTTGAGACAAATCTCTCAGGCCTATACAAATTGCGCTACTTGTTTTGCTCAGCTTAGTCTCATCGCAATTCATCAATATTCCGAATATTGATTAACTCGGTTAAAATGGTTCCTCGACTTCTTCGGCAGCCTTCCGTCTACATAATAGCCATCTTATATTTCTTTTAAAGCTAGGGTATTCTACATCATTTGTATTCCTTCATTTAATCACGATGTTCAGCTTACATAGATAATGCATAGTGGAAAGCTCGGAAGCCTTGACGTGAAACGAAGAAAAAGGTAAACGAATAATTTATAGAACTTTTCTGCGCCGATTAAGTTCTACATCTCATCGGCAGGCGAGATAACGCGTAATTTCGTAAAGAGAACGTCGAAGAGAACGAACGTCAATAAACCCCACGGTCGGACACACGTACGCCGAAGGCGAAAGCCGTCTTTACCCCGTCCGTTATACAGCAGCCGTCGCTGCGCGATAAACCCAAAAGCAATTATTCGCACCGAGTCAGCTATCAACGTCGGCATGGTACTTTCGCGCCCGGTAATCTCGGCGTATTTCTCTTATCGTATCACGCAGCGTTCGCCAGGTCTGTCGCAAATTAGGCCCGCGCGACGGACTGCTACATAATGCACCAGGTCGTCAAGTATTCCTATAACCCTGGCTTATACGATGATACGTGCCGAGGAGGAAAACCGACTATAAATGAGACGATCTGTATGTATGATGAGAGCTGCCGAAGAACGACGTTCGCGTGATAATCTGGATACAAAAATTGAAGTGGTGCTTTCATATCTGACGGAGGGCACGTGATTTTTTTGATCGGCGAAGAAAACAGCGTTAGACCTGAAGGCCTGGCGAGAGGCTAAACATCTTTTCATTCAAATATAAACATAATAACAATCACGAGATGTTGAAGAGACAATAATTTTTTGAAGTCGTTATAAAGTTACGTAAAAAATAATTATGTGATAATATTTAAAAATAAATAAAAAACAATTAATTGAAGAGCCTTAAGAGGATGCTAAAATACCGCGAATTATCGACATTTACAGCTTTTANAATTATCGACATTTACAGCTTTTAAATATCTTCGAATTGGCGTTACAGAATCACAAAAACTTTTTATAGAATTAAAATACGCGTAAAAAGAAAGGGTAATTCAGGTAAATTTTACAAGAAAATCGAATAAAAAGTTAATAAATCATTAAAAATTCACTCGTA
>QKQZ01000699.1:0-29207 GCA_003595255.1 Solenopsis fugax | reverse complement strand
TAACTTTACCAACATTCAATTTATATTTATACATTAACGGTCTAAACTTCTCTCTAAATTTAAGTTAAATTGTTCTAACTATATCTTAAATGGGCTTGAGTTTGAAAAACCTTTATTTTGGATGCTTATATAAGGTAAGTATTAAAAATGGAATGCCCAGATAAATTTCCACGTGGGATGTTTGATTATTGTTGAATCATCAGTTATGAAATAATTGTTTTCCTTGTCGTCTGTTAAACGATATTAATGACTCATAATCGTTTAGGTTAAGAACGAGACAACAGTCCAGTCAATAAAATATTAAAATTGAAGGGAAGTATCAGACTCGTGCAACGGGCTAAGTAAAATTTCTTATCGATCTACCGCAGGTCTCTCCCTCTTATCCGTGTCTGACGATTACGTTCCACGAGCTCTTTCTTCCCAATTCTGATTGCGAACGGATCGGACGATTGTTATCCCGATACCGTGCGCAATTTGAATTATAAATCGCGATGAAATTAAGACGGTCTTATTTCGCGATGCATAAAGCACGTAATTGCCCGACGGCGGGACGGCCGTGAGCGGTGCACTGTGGCCTCCCCTCCGGCGAGTCCTACAATCCATTCGGGTCGATGGATGTGCGCCGGTAGGAAAAACGTAAATCCTGATTCGGCCGAGACGAACGGCGCGGCGGCGGCGCGGCGCAGGCGCTTCCTCCTAGCTCGGCCTTTATCGCGTAAAACGCTTAAGTTATTTACTATCACATGGGCTCGCCACCAAATTGCACGTTATTGCACCGCTCGAGCGATCTAGACTTGCCTCTAAGTGCACACTAAGCAATTAAGCTGGGCGAAATGCAAGGCTTGGGGGGATAAGTCTTGCGCAGTAGATAAATACCGAGAAGAAAGCGAAGAGAGCCGTGAAACGCAAAACGTAACTGGCTCCACTAGATACTCGAAACAATTAAATATGTATTAAATGCAAATGTTTTTTTTTATATAAAATTTCATGTACAGAAATAACGAGTAGTTGTAATGTATTCAAATATAATATTGATTTTATAGATAAGTTTTCTGCAAAAATATTCGGTATATAATTAATGTAATTCATACGACATAAAAAATAATATCGTTTTATGCGTATGCATTTCATGATTTCGATTTCATTTTCTCGAATTTAGAATTCAGATACGTGATCTGCTCTCTTAATTTAAAACAGAAAATTTCACTGATTCCATCAGTGACTCAATATTTCACTGAACAATCAGTGAACTATGACCAATTCACTGATGAAATAGTGAAATCCCGCCGAAATGCGTTTATCCGGCGGTATATTATAACTAACAACTGAAAAGATGGACTGATTTTGCACTCTGTTTGATAAGTGGTATATGTTCAGTTTGTATTTTACATCATTATATCATAAACTCACAGCCCTGAGGTAAGTATTAATATGCACATTAATTATAGTCGATTGATGCTGAAGACGTAACTATTGTGAATAATTATACAGGTTAGGAAAACTCACTGATTTAACAGTGACGAGACAATGTAACTGATACAAACAGTGAGTATTCACTGATTCGCAGTGATATACTTATAACTGCAGCAAACAGTGAATATTCACTGCAAATCAGTGAGTTTTCACTGATTTAAATTAAGAGAGTGTTAATTTTTTGAACTTATCTTCAAGTAACTCTAAAAATATTCTAAAAAATAATATTCTAGAGTACTTTAAAGAGAAAAGACTCAAAGTTAAAACTCTCTCTCTCTCTCTCTCTCTCTCTTGACCTCTCGATTAAATCATAGGCATTGGAGATTAGTCGTTCAAATTGTATCGTAGTCCGGCCTTGTAGATGAAAAAGAAATGATAAAAGTGATTTGTGTATCGCGGTAGATATCAATAACGCTTTCTGACGTCCGCGCGAGTGTTAATAACCTTGGCCGTGTAATACGGCGAACGTTATGAAGCGAGTGCTGATTACCACGGTCGTTAATTCTTGGCTAATATACCACGGTAACACTCTCGGTATGTATACCGTATATGCGTATATAAATATACGGTGAAGAATTAGAAGGTCGTACGTAAAGTATGTTACGATACCATCGCGGGCGTATTTATATCAGGATGATACTGTCTCGGGTTGCAGCAGGAGTTACAGCTGCTGCTGCACACGTCGCGCCGCCGTCGCCATGTGCGATTTCGATTTCGCGAGTGGACACGACACTCCCGAGTGGCCGTGATCACGGAGGAAAAATTTACGATTTTACGCTCGTAAACCTTAATCTTCTGCGAGTCCCAGCGTCGGACCCCTGCTCGCGCACTTCATACTGCCCTGCACAATGTTTACGCGTGTAAACTGTTTGACTTACTAATAAAATTAATTAAGCTTATAAATAGAATAATTAATTTTTAACTAATAATAACATTTTTTATATCTACGGGTTCCTATAGTTATCAATGTTCATGGAATTATTATTTTTAGACTGCATCTATTTATAATACAACTAATTACAGTTATCAATACTAATTTCCTCTATCAATTTCCAAATCTGGAAATTATTATTTTTTAGATTATATTTATTTATTTAACAGTTGTTATCTTAAAATTGTAAAAGTTGAAAAGTTTATCAAAGATATGATAAAAGATCATAGTTATAAAATCATTATTTTATTTTATGTCTCTCTCATTTCATTTGTCTTTCTCATTATTATTTTGTCATTTCTTTTGATATTTTTTTATCGAGTCTGTAACTTTATAAAAAAAAAAACACGGAAAGAATAATTTTACTGTAGTATCGAAAAATTTAGCTAGATACAGATCAGAAAATAATTTTATTGACTATCAAAATAATTAAGTAGGACGTTCAAATATGATAATACTGAAAAAAGTTTTGACATTCTAGCAACCATCTTAACGTACATATAATAAAATATAATTTTTTAATTGGATTACAATTTATAATTTTTTTAATGATTCCACATAATTATTTTCGGATCTGTATTTCAGCAAAATTGTTCTTTCCGTGTACATTCTATTCAAGAAGATTAAATTTTCTACGTACAATAAAAATAAAATACATTTGTCCTGCCTTTCCTAGTCCTAATCACTTTTTTAGGAAAAACCTAAAGGATCTTCCGCAGAATCCGGAAATGTCGGCGTCGAAATATGGAAGCTGGAGCATCTCGTCGCTTTACGCCGGATGAGTCAGCCATTGCGAATCTAAACGCACCGAGCTCTATCGCTTTTACGATCTCCCGCGCATACATTAATTTCCCTCGCGTTTATGCGCATCCTACGCCATTCTACGCAATTAAGATTAATGATCGCGGGTAAGTTCTTAGCCGCAACAATTAGCCGCCGTGCGCGTTGCATGCGTCGAACGTTTCTGTAACGAGACATTTAAGATACCGATGTTACATAAGCGCATCAGAAGCCGCAGACGCACGAGCCGCGGCAGCGTGCGTTTCTGCGCTAATTTATGAAGAGGAGGAGGAGAGAAGCCGCGAAAAGCCTGACGCAGGTGGGAACGAGCTCGCACGCGGCGCATTGCGGCTTCTGCCGGCCCTCCCCCTCGCGAAGGAAAATTTCGCGAGGCTCGATTCGCACTGGGAGGAAAAGCGCGGGAGGAAAGATCGTTAGGATCAAGACGCCACCACCACACACGCTGCCGATAATAATTACTAGTTGTTATTACACTCCAATTCGCGCCCATCGGTTACGGATACGCCTCGACTGTAATCACGGGGCTTACGCCCAATTCATATTCATGCACGTAGATTTCCTCTTTTTATTTATGCGCGCCATATCGCGCCGCGCTCATGTCGATGCTAATACTTTATTAGTGGCGCCAGTACAGACTTCCCGTCGGGAATTATTCTTTTCGTACGATATCAAGATTACTCGCACTTGTGCGGTGCAGGCCTCTTTGACATTCCTTTGTGTAAAATTTATTTTTATCGCGAAATGGGACTTGGTAAAAAAATGCAATTATGTTACCGATAAGTAATTTAGATAACATAATTTTATTTATATATATGTGCGTGCATTTCTATACTTGTTATGTTTTTTTTAATTATTCTGAACAGCGCACAATGTTATGATACATGCCTCTCGAAACTGAGAGTTCCAACCCGTTTCAAACTTGATTTTAAATTAAAATTTATAATATAAGCAAAGATACATAACGTTTTTCCTGCTGTAATTGTTTTTTAGAATTGTTCATATAATTCTTTGGAATTTCTATGTAAATTTCAGAATTTTTCAGAATTTATGTATAATTTTATTACTTTATAGAAATGTTGAGATTTTCTGCCTCTCTTCTCTAGAATTCTTTATATATATAAATTCTGAAATATCCTAAGATTTCTCGTTCTATAATTTTTGACGAAATCTTATACAATCTAGAAATGTTTAAAGTAATTTTTTAAAAATTATATTATAGAATAAAATGTCTTGTGGAAATCTTAGAATATTTCAGAACTCATATAAAGAAAAATCTCAAAAAAAAAGATGTAGACTTTCTCAGAATTTCTGAAAAGTATTCCAATTCGTACAAAAATTCTGAGAAAAATTTTCACCAAACCTCGCTTTTAAAAATTACCTCAAATTCAAGATTATTTATATTACTATGAAAGTTTGTAATCTTCCGTTCATAAATAATCCTGCTAACAGTTACAATGTCATCTGCAAAACCCGAGCGATCTGAACATATAATCCTGGGGTATAAGAAATTCAACGCGCATTTCCATTAACTTACACAGGAAAAGAAGCCTGACCAAGCGCAATTATACGGAGCAATAGATGAAAAACGAGCAGATTCGCCCGGGGAAGCAAGAATCCTCTTAATAAGAAAATTCTGCGATCCGTGGCGCACTTGCGCATGCTTCCATGCGCGCGTATTTCACTATGAATGCGGTCGGTACACAAGCCAGTTAGACGCGCGTCCCTAATTGTAACTTGTACATACAAATATTTTTCCGCACAGCGTCTTCTATTCAGTCAAATTTTCTTTACGCACGGCTTGCAAGTCCGTCCGATCTATCACCGGTTAAGAAAGTTCGATTATTTTATTTCCTTGCGTCTATGACCTTTCGATTGCCTATTCATCATTCGTGGTACGCCTTGCGCGAGGGAAACGAGGGAGAAATTAGCGATTTCCTAAGAAAGATATCCCCGTTAGTCGTTAGCATGAGCCGCGAACCAGCGGCAGTCCGGATAGCGATCTTCTCGGCCGCGAGCTCAGCGACCATGAGTGGACTGAATATTTTTCATATGAAAATCCAGGTGGGAAGCTATTCAGAGCGCCGGCTAAAGCGAATTTTTTTCTTCTCACGCACATCGCGTACGCATCTACGAACGTGCATACTGCACAGCGCCAGACGAGATCGGCGATGAAATGCAATATTCATAAATGTTTTCTTTTTTTTTTTCGGTTTATTTACTATATGGCGACTCAATTAAGGGTTTGACATAAAAGTGGCTACTATGTTTCTCATTTATCCGAGAATTTATTGCTACAAAATGAAATAATAGATATTTTGTAATATATTAAGAGAACAATGATAACATTTGTAATATTAAAATTTTAATGGATATCTTTCTTTTTCCTTTCTCAAGAAAAAGAAGCGAAATATTCAGAGAAGAAGAAATTTCCTGAGACTTTTATTTTAGGCATTTACAACTTGTGTTACGTCAAGTCATCAATTTTTCTCCCAAAAGAACGAATACGGAAATGATTTAATATACGCGCAGGTTATGATTAAATATATATATGGAATGCATAAAATACTCTTTCTTTCATATCTATATATTCAAGGGAAACGTTCCGGCATTTTCTTGCTGACTCAGTAATTAAAGCAATGTTTTATTCTTTGAATGAAACGATTCATGGTTGGGTTAGTTAACTTACTCATACAGACACCGTGTACCGTGAAAGCATAAATAAGGCGACAGTACTTTACATATAGTTTCAAGTGATTATAATTAAATTAAAATGCTGACGGGGAGAAAAAGTTTCGTATAAAGTTTTGTCTATATTGTAATTACTATTCAATAAATTATTTAAATTATTAATAAAATTAATAATTCGCTAGCAGTATTATTTTAAATACTATCAAATTTTGTAGGAAAAATTTTTGCAACTAAAATTATTTTAAAATTATTAATGAAATTGTCTGACAAGTATCTGTTTCTGATCTTTATGTTATACAGCACTGAAAAAGAATTTGGTAATAATACTGTAGCTCTGAAAATAATTTCAATTAACTGTTTGATTAATATAACCAAATATTAATTATATGAATAATATATTAATATATTATTAATAATATGTTAATATATATTATTACATTAATCTATACATTAATAACCAATCGATTAACAAACGGTTACTGAATATTTGATATATTAACCGAAGCTTAGTAACATTCATCCGGGCTTGATTATTATTACCAAACTCTTCTTTCAATGTAGTGACTCTCGCATTTTTTCCACGCGGGAAACTATCGTTCCTATCAAGTCCCCGATCTGGCCGTTACATCACGTAAAAGATCGGGCTAAACATGATGTTCCGGCGACGAGAAACAATCGGGGAAAGCCTTGCAACTGGCATGGCATGACACGTAAACGAGCGCGTTATGATTTCGCGGTCGCTAGAAAAGTCGCGCGCGGCCATTCTACTCTCGCGACACACACGCGAACACCGCGTTGCGCCGGTCTGTCGATGCGAGCAGATCGCGTCAGGATAAGTCAGGCACGACGTAATTTACTTCTCTGATGGCTCGGCGTATCGAAACTTACGGTAGCTCGATCGTTCGCCCCCGTGTTACGTTATGATTACGTTCATGCCAACGTTACTGCATCGACGCTAAATGAGAATGCATGATGCTCAAATAACTCGTCATTAAAAAACTGGAGATTGTTCCTCGATCGGCACTGCGGCATTTAAAAAATCGCGAGAGGTTTTATAAAAGGTATCGGCTGACGGAAAATGTCAGCATAATCGTGTAAATGATTTCACACTGTTGCGTGAAACTTTTGTTTAGTTATTTTAAATCGTAATAAATAATAAATATTTTTAGCTAATATAAATAATATAAAACAAAACAATACTTTTTATTATTCATATATTATAATTATATTTATAAAATAATTCTTATAATTCTTTATAATCCACAAAAAATTGGATTAAATAAGAGATTCTTTATATTTAATAACTTTTTTTAATTAGCCTTAACAATCTTTTTTAATTAGGCTAATTCTAGCATGTATTTTCATCAGAATATATTCTTAATTGACGATTCCAAATTCGTCATAATAATTTTCATCAGAGTTATTGAGGCTTGTAAGCATTTGAATGCGATCGCTTCTCATATACTTCTGCATTTTTTACCAATACAGTTACAAGATGAAACTGAAAGGTGCCTGTCGTTATCGCCAATTCAAGGACTAAATCTCGTTCCTTCTGTGCGGCGATGGATGACAATGACAGCGTATAATCCGTTCAAGGCTGAATAGAAGTCGGCGCGTAATCCGATGCAACCGACTGACAGATGCGGCGCAACGAGTGCAACGAATTCTCCATTCACCTGTCGGACATACTCGTGGAATTGTGAGCGAATGCCGGGACCGACGCGAGAAAGAAAAGAATTCGCGGGAAAATGTACGGGGTGCGTCGAAAAGCGGGCTATACGTCTTAATTAATGTTAAGCAGATTGCGATCGTAATTCGTGTAACTTGAACAATGGCGTTCCTTTTCATACTACGAAAACGATAGGAATGCATTTCGGGAGCGGGGAACTTCGCTGGAGCGAGAAATCTATGTTTGCTTCAGTTACGTAATATAAATATAGCAGCAACTAAATTTGCAGCAAAAAGGAGAATAGGTAGAACTACTAGATTTTTCTAAGTTTTGCTACACCGAGAGAAAAAATTGTAGTGGTGGCAACTATAAAGGGACAATTATACAAATTTGGTTAAAATAATTATAATATATAGTTAAGTGGACTATATTATAGTTATTGCAACTTAGTTTATGGTTAAGAAAACTAATAAAAAAATAGTTGTAATTACTATATTATATAGTATACTACAACTATTTTTTATTAGTTCTCTTAACCATTAACTTGGTTGCAATAACTACAATATAGTTCACTTAACTATATATTATAATTATATTAATAAAATTTGTATGGTTATCCCCTTATAGTTGCCATTACTACAATTTTTTCTCCAGTGTACTAGATACTAAGTTAAGTAAGCAGAAAGATGTCAAAATCCAGTAATTTTACCGATCCTCCTTTAATGATTTTTTCGCAAAGTATTGTAATATGTGTTTTAAATATTATGTAAATATTTATGCAGTATAATGTATACACATTTATTTTTTATTAATTTATAGATATGTTATATTTATGGATCATGGATACGTGTATCTTTTAAAATTAAATAGATTATTCCAACTATAATATTGCTAATCGTATTTTAATTATTTGAATACTTTCGAATTGAATTTTGATACAATACTTGTGATCATAACTGATGTGATTAATTTGATCAAGAAAAACCAGACCTACTAAAACTGATTATTGACTAATCCTTCAGATAAGACACAATAGATTGGTCGGCCGATTGCGTAAGAGACGCCACGATAAAATACAAAATACTCCAATTATGTGTGAAAGCGGTGTGTGTGGCGGGCGCGTTAAGCCGCGACAGAAGAAAAATACGGTAGGAGGACGAGGAAGGAAAAGAAAAAGCATGAAACAAGGAGAAAGGAAGAGAAAGAAGAAGGGAGTGAGTGAGTGAGTGAGTGAGAGAGGGGAGGTTATTCTTAATTAAAATGATTACCGACATTACGGCTAAACTCTCGCAATTATGATTCTCTTTCTCCCATAAAAGTGCTGCTTGATGCCCGCTGGTGTTCGTCGTATTTTCAGCTAATAACAGTCTTACGCCCCGCGCCATTCTTATCGGAGTTCATCATCCAGGAACAGCGAGACGAGTGCACCGGTGTAACGAGCATCGGCTGCTAATTTCGATGAACTCTTAGCCTCGGCGCTGCGCCGAGGCGACCTAATGACACGTCGAAAACGCGCGTATCTTCCTACGTCCTCCTCTCCCGGGAACCGGCTCGGGTTAAATTAGGGTGGAGGACCCCTCTCGGGCGACTCGGCCACGATCTCGTTTCTTCCCTAATGAGCGATTAATACGCGAGTGTTCGCCGTGAGCATCGCGCTCGGTTAAAAAATCGAGCTCTTACGCTGAACCGTCCTTCTTGCTATGGAGTTTCGAAGATTCGCAGTTCCTTTTTTTTCATCGAAACGATTTATATATATAAATTTATAATGAAGATAATCACACTGAAATTCATTATACGTATCTCAGCTCGATATAACTCGGATTAATTCTATGCAAATATTGATATAAAATCAACACTAAAATCTCTATAATATAAACAGTGAGAGAGGCAATATTAGTTGTACGTATCAACATTTTGTATTAATATGTAAATTCATATAATTTAAAGATCCATATTCCATGGTCCATACTGCATAACGTATCCTGGAATTATGGAGCACTAGTTTTTCTATTACAATTTTCAAAATAATCAATTTTGAATATTATAATAGAAAAACAAAAAATTATAACATTTCCAGAAAAAGAAATAAATATATATTTCTTTATAAGTAATTAATAGCAATTTTTTTTAATTCATTAAAGATAATTGTTATTAATTACTCGTCGGAAAATTCATCATGGCTCGCACTAATCCAATTTAAAAATTGGCATGTCTAATTTGAAGCCTGTTTTCCGCGTTTTTAATTGGTTGTAAATTTGTTAATTTAATAATTGTTTAAATACTATAAATATATTATTAATTGCATAAATGGTTAATTAATATAATTATTTTATTAAATAATTATATAATTGTTTAATTAAAATAAATAATTACGAATTCGTAAAAGAAGGAGCGTTATTTTGTTCTAGTTCATTTAAAAATTTAGAGAAATTGAAAAAATATAAACCAAAAAAATAAGAAATAAAAAATCGGGCTTAAAATACCACGCATGTCCATCCGATGTCATGCCGCTAAACGTAACGAATCACTCGAGGCAGGCGCGTCATCGCAGAGCCTCCTCCTTTTATCAAGCATCAGTGACAGCTATTCTCGAATTCGCAGTCTCACAACTCGCGTCTTCTTCGCCGCGGCGCGACGCGTCGTCCGAAGCTCCGCGCGGAGAGCTCGACGACAGGGGAACACTGTCCCGTAAATATCGCGGGCCCCGCGACGCGAGTTAATAGCGCGACGGAAAGAGAGATGACGACGCGCCGCGCCGGCCGGTTAACTCACACTCGAACGAGGCTCGTGACTCCACTTGACCGGACGACCGGAGGAGGATGCAACGATCCGGAGACAGGTGCGCGCGCTCGCGTACGCGTCGTCGTCGTCGTCCGTCGCGAAAAGTGGCCACGCCGGTTTACGCCGGCAATCGATTTTCCTACCACCTTTGATGATTCCGTCCGATTGCGCCGGCTGACATTCAGCCGCTGATATATACGGGCTTTAAGCCTATAACCTGTCCGCGGGCCGTTTCGTTTCGCTGTATTCGTACACGGGAGCCTGAACGGGACGAGGGGGAGACCCGCGAGACGGGGCCAGCGGGGCCTGGAGCCGGTCCCCGCGACATCTGCGACGGCTTCACAAACGCCGCTGTACGACCAAGTGCTACGAGTGATCGACGATTGCGCGGACAGGTGGAAAGGAAATTCTTTTTCTCTGTTTCAGCCCGCATGAAAATTCCTCCCCCTCCCGTCTCCTCCCTGTCTCATTTCTATTAATGCACAGTTTTTGCAAAATGCATCGCGTACGATAAAGCAGCAACGAATGCAAGTATCTGCGACAACTTTATTCAATATTAATTAACTTGACAGAATTTAAGTATTAATATAAAAATAAATAAAATTAAAATAAAATAATTAAAATAAATACATTTTCTAAAATACATTTTATGTTTCACTACAATATAAATATAATGGTACATAAAAGCGGCAAATACGAGTCAGGCGCGGTAAACGGTGCGCAAAGGAAAAACAAAAATTATTATCACAGTCACATAGATTTCATAAGTGGATTTAATAACAAAAAATCGAACGTTTCGACTCTAATTTTGAGCCATCTTCAGTGCAAATACATTAAAAAACGTCATTACAGGCGGAAATTAATTTGTCAACTTTAACGTTTTTTAATGTATTTGCGCTAAAGATGGCTCAAAATTAGAGCCGAAACATTCGATTTTTTGTTATTAAATCCACTTATAAAATCTATGTGATTGTCATAATAATTTTTTTTTCTTTGCGCATCGTTTACCGCGCCTAACTCGTATTTGCCGCTTTTATATACCTTTATATTTACAATTTCACGAGTCCTATTTTTTATATTCACTACAATACTTATGTTTCTCCAAAAACATCTTTGTATTAAAAAGTTATCTTGCAATTTTATTTATTTTTATATTATTTATTTTAATTATATATTATTTTTATCCCAATTGTACAATGATTCTGAATGTATGTACACAATACTATTAATATTTCATGAAATTTAGTTTCGAACTATAACAATTTCGAATTTTTGGATCTGAAGTGAGTTCGAATTATTTGACATGCGATCTTGAGGTTCGAACTGTTTAAACTATTCGGTCACCTAATATTTCCAAGCACTAATTAATACATTTTTCTGTTTTAGATAATTGAAAATGGAATCAATAAAATTCTGATAAATCAAGCTTCTAAAAAATCATAATTCCTTTTAACAAACGTGCAATCTTGTTTTTACGTCTTGAGATTGAGTCCTTTAAGATGACATTACTAAGATTTTATTTCACGACATTAAATTTACGACAGAGTAGCTAATAAATTTATAAATAATAAATAAAAATGCTAACAATTAAATAATAGAAATTATTTGAGTAGTTAATAATCTAACTCTATCTCTAACTTTTTTCAATGCTCATATAGTACAGATGAACAGGATGAAAACGTCAATCGTTTTAAACATAAAAACGTATCTCTCTCAAAAGAATACAATAATAATCACATCTAAGAATAAATAATTGACAAACAGGAGGAGTAATAGCACAGAAAAGTACGAGGAAGTGAGTTAATGAATCAGATAAGCCGATTCAGCTTTCAGTCCCCATTCATCCACCATTATTATAATATAACTGACTTCATTCTTTTGCAACGGCGAAGAACGAGCTTCTCCTTCATCGCCGCTTCACTGAAAATGACAGTGCAGTTTAACGGTCGGGATGTGACGAACCCCACCGGCGTTGCAAGATAAAGTTAATAATATAATTAATACAACTCGCTCTCCGCCTTTGTGTCTCCCTCGTTCATCTGCATATCGACAATCGCCGAACGTTATTATCGCCGCGATTACCAGCCGATAAATGCGCCGTTCGTTACAAACCGGCGCCGTTTCTCGTCACGCAGCCGCGAAGAAAGGTGTCGAGCGTCAAAAACCGGCCTGCTTCTCGGCCGTCTCGCGCGCCAAGCCTGCCGATCGCCGATCTCCATCGTTTCGCATCGGGCCTGTGTTCGTCCTGTGTGCTGCCCGCCGTACTGGTCGATATTCGGCGCGGTCTAATTGCCGCGTTTTTAATAATGACGTTAATGAGCGATGCGTATCGCGTGTCCGGTGGACCCGGGCCTCGACCCAACTTGGCGCGTTGCCGATCCGATTAAAGGCAAATCGGATCTCTCTCCCGATGGTTTCTTTCCCCTCTCTCTGTCTCTCTTTCCCTTTCTCTCTGTTGAAACGGACTTGTCCCCGACACCGATGGCGATACCGATCGTCGCGCACGCGTACCGTGTTCTCGTCTACAAGAGAAGGGGATGAAAAAAAAGCGCAGTTCGCGTAGACGGCTAACAACAACGGTTAGCTCTGATCCTTCGTGTGTCTCGTCATTTTATCGGAAATGATGCGTTCTCCGCGACGCAAAACGTTCCTCGCCGGCTACCGAACCCGGCAGATGTCTCAACGTATTTTTTCACCGTCTCTCGCAGAAAAAAGCGATAAAGGAGAATTGACAACGAAGACGATGACGATTGTTGCTTAATGTGAGAAATCCAAATGAAATTGATCGATATCAATCAAATTCGCATCTGAGATTCAATATACGTTTGGTCTGATACAGAATCTGCTCTGATTTTAATATTCGCGTACAAGTATTTATAAATATTTCCTATATTTTATGCTCATCTATACGCAAAGAACGGTTTTGCTAAAGAATCTAAAATTTTAATTCAATACATTTGAAAATAATTTTGTTAGATCATCTAAATAATTATGTAAGATGCACAGGCTGATTGTTAGAATGTCAAAATTTTGTAGCATGCTCATCATGCTTGAACTTCCTTTATAATTATTTTGATGGTCCAACACATAATTACTTTCAGATTTGCATCTAGCTAAAATTTTACTTTAGCAAAACCGTTCTTTCCGTGCACTATTTGAAACTTGAAGAACCAGAAATTACTCTCACTCTCCTTTTATAGTTTTCAGTTCATAAATTATTTTTATGAAGATAAAACTAGCTCCAAACTGACCTAAGCTTCTATAAATTGCAATAGCATAACAGTTCTATATATTATAAAGATTAAATAAAAAATTACTTTGAATCACGATTATATTAATTTTAAGATATACTGAAAATAAAAGTTGTATTAGTCATTATTCTTAATGCTAATCGTTACACATTTGTTACATGTCTGTGTGTAGATGTAGACATTTATCCATTAGATAATTTACCACATTTACCCGAAGGTGGAACAACCGACCCTTAAAGTTCACGAAAGTTAAAGCTCGCATTTTTCTTCGAGATAACAAAAATAATTACTAATTTCGACGTACACGACTCACGAATGCAAAACTAATGAACTGCAGAATAAATGCGGCACTTACAAAATTCTTTTCGATCGATCCGATATGAATGTCGGGAATTTACGTCGAGGGGACATATTGCAACTCTGTTTCCAGATCGAGATATCAAGCTGCTTAACTTGAATCCAAAGTGGAATAACTTTTAATCTTCTAGATATACCAAAGTTAAAGTAGCGAAATTAATTAGGCACTTTGACGAGTCCGCTCTAACAAGGTGGCTCGCGAATAATAATTAATCCTCGAATTGATTTCGTCGTTAAACTTTTTTTCGATATTGATATGATATCGATGCTAAATAAATTTTTATTGAAAAGAGTCGCAATGCATACCAATGTTCTCTTTACGATCAACGATCTTTTAACTATAATACGCAGTACACTGAGAGAAATCGTTTGGTAGAATAGTGATCAAATAAATTTTATAGTTACTGATACCAAAAACTTAGTTACATTTAACAAAATTTTTTGTAATTTGTTGTACGAAAATAATTATTTGGTTAAGGCTACAAATTGTTCGGTGAAAACAACTATATATTTAGTAACTATCACTATAAAATTCATTTGATCACTATTCAACCAAATTTTGGTTGATTTTACCAAACATTTCTCTCAGTGTAATCTCAAGTTGATACCATATTTAATTTTAAGAAAATAATTCGTATAATCGGGCAATAAGAGGAAATGGGATTTTGCGACCACTCACGAATTAACGTCGCGATAAAATGGCAGTGCATATGTGTTACAATTCATTGTAGTAACTTCGTTCTTCGAAGGGACACAACTTAAAAAAGAAAAAAATCAACGTAAATCCTTCGGAAAGAAGAGATATTGAGTTGGATAGGTTCTATAACGTATGCCATTATTCGTCGAGTTAACAAACTTGCACCGAAGGATGCTCGTGGATTCGCGTCCACGATTGCCGATGGCTATCGATGCAAACGAGAGGCGCGACTCCGATCTAGAATGGAATCATTTTTCAAACGGTCGACGGACGAACGGACGCGGCAGATTGCAAAGAGCGGTCGAGACAAGACAGGCGAGATGGAAGCCGCTGACGACTCTATAAAACGACATGCGTAGCTCATCCAACATATTGTCCGGCAAAATCGCGAGGTCTCGCCCGCATCGCGATAATAAAATGAAAAATGAATTCCGCCGCAGATAATCGGCGAAATTAAATAATTGCATTGGGCGGCGGAGCGCCGTTTCCATCGATTGATCGCATCTTCCTTAACCCTTTCGCTCCAAGCGTAAATGCGCTTTTTATTTATTCGCAGAGGAAGCAGCCTAAAATGTAATCCTTATCACATTTTGGCTGGAAAGCAAACAATGATATCTCAAAACTGATCGGCAGAAAAATTCTGACATGTTTATAGCTCTGTAGAAATACGCATACAACTTGTAATAAATTCAAGCGTGTAGAAAAAAACTAAAGATTTCACGCTATTTAAATTCTCATTCTACTCCTGGCACCCAATTGTTATCTAAAAATATGAAATATTCATTGCTTTTATTTACATTGAAATATTTTAATTCCGCAATACTTCCGTTTTTGCGGTTATCCTCGTAAAATCGCGCAAGAAAATCGCCGCATATTCAAAGAAAAAGATATTAGAAGCGCAGTCGAAAGGAATGCGATGTTATAAACACTATAGTCATAGCCGTCGTCGGAATAAAGATGGAAACGTTAGTCCGAAACATTAATAATAGTCGCAGGACTAATTACTCACTGGGCGAGCGCATCAAATACTCATTACACAATTCGTTACCCTCAGACGCCTTAATCAAAACGTACCACACGTGAACATGACATGGTGGCAATATGTGCACGATATATCAGTCTGTGACACTGTGTAGAACGTCTGCTAGCGAAGTCATTCAAATTTAAAGCAAACATGTCAGCCGAATTCCTCATAATTTTCAAGAATTATTCATAAACTAATTAATCTCGAATAACTTCCACTTGAATAATTATCAAGTTACAAAGATATCTTTATTATAATTAAACACATGTATGAATATATGTATGTGTTTAAATAAACTCAATAAATATTTACTATGTATTGTTAAATACCTAAAAATATATAGGTATATACTAAAATTGTAACAGCCGATTGCATAGTGAAAAAAATTTGTTATTAAATAAATAAATGATACTAAATGATACTAAAATAAATTTATTTTAGTATCACTTTCTTGATTATATATATAAAATATATACAGGAAATATCCCGTAAGTTTATAGAAAAATTATTTTATACTTGATAATGTTTATTTAAATAAAAAATGATACTAGAATAAATATATTTACTTAATATAAAAAAAATCTTTTTTTCAGTGTACGATACGATTCTATATATGTAGATGTAAATATCGTACTGCTCTATTGAAAAAGAACTTATTTAAAGAAATTAAATGCTGAATAATTAATAATTATAGATATACTAATACGCGTTCGCGATGATTTTTCTTCTTAAAAAAAATTGCATAATAATCTATTCTTTATTACAAATCTTTTCTAAAATGTCGGAGGACCATTTTCATTCTTCTATTAATTTAACGCACATCCATCGCTGGAATTCTTCGAATTTTTTCTGATTTTCTCTCGATTTACTGGTTTCATGCAAAACATCTTCTGCATTCGTCAACGAGTTTTGCGAAGTTATTCTGACAACGCGCCGCAATTTCTCAGCGTATTAAAGACCAGCACTTTCAGACCGTCTACGTTAATTAACCATGACGCTTCTGTCACCTTATAGCTGTACATACCTAATAATTAAATTGCGGAACGGACTGCTTTCTTATTAAGCGCGTGAACGTTGCAAAAAAAACCTGACCTCGAGATATTAAAGGTATCGTCGTTACCGTCATTTTCTTTTTGTTAATGTCTATAAATAAAGGTTTCGAAAATAAATCTCAACTTCTATATTTCTTCGTGATCCTCGATCAAAATATACTACCAGCATGAATCTGTATTTATTCATATAAATCACCATTTCCAGTCATTTAAATTTGTTTCAAGAATTTATCACGTGATTATTTAAATGAAATAAGTTTTTGTTTGTTAAGTGAGGCGAGATCGGGATTAATCGTGACTGCGTCCTATCTAAAAATCATCGATTTACCAACTGCCGCCGGCACGAACAAACCGCGAACAGCGATGTTTACCGCCAAAAAAAAGGGGCACGCGCGTCTCGTCCCTAAACGATCCGATCGCATTGGCCGATCGATGTTCGCGCGCGAGCGCTTTTATAAGTAGGCACGCCTATGCTAATATATCATACACACGTGTAAATGTATATCATAAACGTCCGGGAGAGATGCGTAAGTCCGCGATGGAGAGATACAGCCGGGCGATACGGTTACCATCTCGTTATTACGCCTTATTTGCATTTTCCATTTCGTCCTCGCACCTGGCAAAGCGAGAGGAAGCGAAATAGAGAGAGAGAAGGGAGAAAAAAAAAAGAATAAGGACCCGATAAAAGGGAGACGAATGAGAGAGAGGCAAAACCAAAGAGAAATCAGCGAGACAGATCTGTCGGCCGAAAACCGGAAGAGCGCGAAATAAAAACACTTTTGATACTTGACTCATTAATTGTTAAGAAAATCTGAATGTGTACGCATACATGTCTTGTATAAATTAATTTTATACGGTGTTAACTGTTTAAGAATTTCTGAGATTTTATATAAAAGAAAAAAAATGATGAGTAAACAGGACCGATTTAAACTTCCGGAATGTGTGGTAAAAATTTAAAGCTCAGAATCAGCATATAAATATATGCTGATTTTAATACTTTCCTCATCAATTAAAATTTTTTAAAGGTCAGAATATATAAGAAGCTACCAGAGAACAGTATGTTAATGAAAGTATAAAACTATAGTAAACAAACAGTATTAAGTAAAAATCGCAATATGTGAACAACATAAATTGATAAGTGAAAAAGACTTTATTCGATCAAAGTGGATCTTGATATATTTTTTACGCGAATTTTACGCGCAAAATATTTTTTATGCGAATCTTATAATACTCTCAAATGCAAGACAAGATTTAAAATAGTTCCCGATAATACGATGTTTTTATTAATAATTTTTTTATATCTTTTTTATCAATCAGAATACATAAATTGTTAATAAAATCTTATACTATGAATGTAAAACAATTACAAACAGCAAATTTCAACTAAGAACTGTACGCAATTTAATGTGACATTAATATATAGAGTGTTCAAGATAAACATGCTCCAATTTCGAATCGGCGATCATTATGACGTCAGACCATCGCGAACGAAACAAATAGACAATTTGTCAGATAAATATAATAAATGTACCGCTATTTCCTTCTTTCCTTTTTCAGAAAGTGCTTATTGCAATTGCGATCCATTTAAAACGAGGGAATAACCTGAAATGCACTCCAATATCGATTAATCGCGCTATGCGCGTGACACTCGAAAAATTCGCGCGGCTAATTACTATCGCGTATCTTAATTAATCCAGCCCGATACTTCCGATACCCGAGTACATTCAATGCACTTCAGACGCGAAGGATGCGTCTTAATAATTAAATCGTTCCAATGAACACGGCGTCGAGTCGACGCGCAGCGACGCACGTCGATTGCAAATATCGAAGGATCTATTAATTACGAGCGCACGCGTTAATTAACACATCGCGCACCGATTCATCATTCCTATATGCGAACTCGCACTCGATTGGGAAATCGCGCGGAAAATTCCAACAACCTTCGCTGGGAACCATGTGAATATGAGAAAACAAAAATCGTTTATAGTCGACCGATAATTATCGTATATCGCTCATTAGCTACGACATAACTAAAAAATTTTCATACTGTAGAGAACAAATAATGACAATACTTTATTTTTCTATAATCAGTAAATCAAATCGTTACACCAAAATCGGATTTAAAAATGATATTACAAAGTTTTTATGATTAAAAATATTCAAATTAACTTGGTTTTTTGAGTTATGTCGTTGTTGTAGCAAATGAGCGATATGTAAGCTTAATTAATCTACATCTGTTAAGTACAATTTAATCTCATTTTGATTTCACAGCGATAATTTCAGTATCTAAAAAACATGATAAAGATAATTCTCAGATTTATGTTTTATGTATATTAATTAAATCAGTTAAGATCAATTAATATTTCTTAATTTGCAGGCAGTGAAAAATTAATTTTTCTATATTTGCGCGATAAGTTCAGTGTCAAGAGCATATTATACAGGTAGGAATTGTATTTCATTATGAATTAAACACGAACCATCCCAATTAAGAAGCGATATTGCATTATTGTTGTGTATTACTTTCGAGCGAATGTTTATATGCTTTTCCCCGGTGTGTTTACGTGGAAGCACTATACCGTGCAGTTTTTTTCCGCGGATACGACAGCCTTGCCGCCTCGTTCGCGTGCTCTTTAAACAGCGATATCGAGGATCGCTCAATTCATTAAAATTGCAATGAAAAATTTCTTCGGCTACGCCAAGTATAATTGCCAGCATTAAGCGCTTGTCTCACTCGGATACACCCCGGAGGTACAGTCTGGGATATTTAAAATTCGCATAAGTTGATAACGACGTGATGTACGCAACGCGTCTCGGTTATAAATCTTTTTTTCTACTAATTACGGCGATAAGGACGTCGTAAATCATCGAAATAATTGGCCGCGCACGGTCAGTCACGCATTGTGTACGATCCTATTTACGTGTACGATCCTTTTAACGCCTGTCCGTGCACATAGAAGGGCCTTCACGACATAGCTATTAAGTTCTCAAACGCATCGAGCGAAAACCAATCCGGAAAAACTCCTCGCTGCGACATTTAGTCACGCTTAATCGAGCATTAAATGTGAAACGACGTGTGAATGAGCTCCGAGCTGTATCATCTTTAATCTTTCCCCCTCAATATCTTATTTTACGTGTCCGAAAAATAAGTGTCTATCAATTTGATACGTATACGCAAATACGAAGAATCCGACAGATAAAATAAATCGATTAGATTAATTATTTTTAAACGGTCTATAGTGTAATCTTCTATTTATAAAAAATGTACATACATAATATTATCAATAAAACTTTCTACTTTATTTTATTCATATTTTTCGAAATAAATTCATATAAGTGTGTAATATATATGTAATAAGTCATTACATATTAATTACAACTTTTCATAGACATTAAAAATAATGAAAAACATACATCCAGACATTTTTAAATTTATTATTACTATAACCGTTTGTTTTTTCTTTTTTTTTTAAATCTGCTGTAAATGAAGGCTTTGAAAGATTAAAATAAAATTGGTATGCTGAGAAAAAAATCACATTAAAGTATTTTATATTAAAAAGAAATAAATTTTTATATGTGCTGTAAAACTATGAAATATTTCTAGTTTTTGCTTATATTAAAAGAATAAAAGTATTGAGATATCTTGCACCAATTTTTCTGGGAGAATAGCCAAAATAGAAAATCAAATGCAAACCTCAAATAGTCTTAAAGGAATTAAAAAAAACAGTACAAACTGATGATTTATTGGTTATAAAAAGGAAGTAAAGAGTAAATAGCGTTTTCTTCGTCACGAATGCACTTCAAAAAGCGCGACGACACGCGGAGAAGATCGCATCACTGCCCACTCGCTTGAGTTCTACCGTGTGAATGGCGAACAGTTACTGTTTCTGTGCACCGCACGTCACTAAACAAACATCAAAGCCATACGGCATCTTTCTACAAAATATAAGACTTTAATAAAACATGAATTTACCTCCAAAAATTATGATTTAATCTCACCTTTCCTTAATTTAATAAAATCATACAATTTTATATCTCTCGTTCTCTCTGAGAGCATGAAAGATTGAAAAAAAGTAGAGTTATAAGATAATTTTCAAACATTTTAAACAAAATAATAATAAATCATTATTTATAAAAATAAATATTATTTTAAGTCTCAATTATTTTTTAAGTGTATGCAATTCATCATTGTTAAATTTTTATTAAACGGCTTATATAGTTTACGAGTAATAGTTAACATTTTCTATTAAAAATCAATTTTATTCAATTTTTAATCCTTCATTAGGCATGGTTTAAAAGTTACGTGAACAGGCGCGTATATCTCAGAGATATACCATTTTATCAAATAACAAGTGAAATATTTTATGTTTCTTACTTGAAATTAACTTTAGGGCTCCCTTCACTATCAGTACTTTCGGCCATCATTATAATGTTAATTGTGTATCTGTGAGAGCGCATAAAAAAATCAAAATAAAATATTACATGTGTGTGTAAGAATCTATTTAAAAATAATATATTACTTCCTTTAATTACAAATCTCATATATCATTCAGCGAAAGAGATAACTGTTTCTCTTGAAATTAAAGAAATTTGTCAAAGAGAAAAATAACGACACTGAGAAAAATTTACATCGGTAGATTTCTCTTACGAAAAAAAAAAAAAAACAACTTCCTCCGTAGTGTTGCATTCTGACGCAGAGACACGTGGAGGACTGCGCCGGAAGCGCGGCTCGAAACCGAAGGCTGAAGGCGCGGAGCATCGAGAAGGAGAATCAAGGACGACGCGCAGGAGAGACCTACCAATAATAAGACTAAGTGGCGTAGGTTAATTGCCGAGATTCTCGTTCGAGCGGGATCTCTGCGACCGGTAGCGCGGCGAGCAACGGCGTAGAGTGCGAGGGAAGAGGAGCCTCGGACGTGTGAGAAAGGCGAGGGAGGCGCAGCCTCTGGAGAAGATCAGCTATCTTGAGCTCCAGAGGGTACCCGGGTGCAGGGACTATCGCACACCGCCTCTCTTCGACGCCCGGCGAATTCACCTCCGGGGCCCGGGGGACTTCGCCACCTTATTCTTCTTCTTCTTCCATTTCTTACGCTTCTCCCTCCTCATCTCCTTCTTCTTCCATCGCTTCTTTCTACCTCGAGGCGAGGGAGGCACGCACCACGTGCCTACTTGAAAAATCAGCGCAGTTACCGAGGGCCCTAATTAATTTACATAGAGAGCGAAGGGGGGGGAAGGGGAGGGATTCCTCACGGGTTACTACCCGTGTTACTCGGATTAATGTTGCCGATCGAATGCGAAGCTGTTAATCTTGTTAACAGCTGCAACGCTCGCCGAGGCGCGAACGACGCTTTTTAATCTGAGGCTACTTGTTTCTGCGGAACGGAAGTCGTTGGCGTCGATAACTTAACCGGAAATCAGACCTCGCAATCAATAGCAAAAGAGTACGAGAACGGAAACGACAGTGCGATTTTATTAATTGTTTTTAATGTCACAATATTTGTGTACTTAACGATACGATAACACAATTTTATTATTAATATACTACAGCACATGCAATAATTAATTTATCCATGATGCAAAACGATACATACAATGATTGCATTGCGATTTTGTAAAAACAATGTTTATGACGGTTTCTTTCCCCACGACCACGATCGCTTATGATTAAAGCGTTACGATAGATGAATCTTAAGAAAATTAGTAGAGAATTTATAATGTTACCCTGAGAGAAAAAACTCTTAAATTTTAATAAATATTCGAATAGTACTAATGAAATATTTACTTACCGTATTTATTCTATAAGAAAAAATATTTAAATTAAATTAATGGTTTTTGTACTAAATGAACATATATTTACATTTAGTAAATATTTCATTAGTACTATTTGAATAAATATTTATTAAAATTTAGTAATGTTTCCCTCAGTGTAGTATTAAAATTTTATTCTTCCTGCTATTAGTTCTCTAATAAATCCTATAAAAACGGAAATAAGAGAATTAATAAACTATTGTTAAGCTGGCCAAGATCTATTATTCCTATCTTTAATTCCCTTAATTAGTCCCACACCTTAATTATTCGCTCCCACTTGACTCCCCATCTTAATTATTCGTCATAAGTCACAGTTATGATCCTCTCCATTTCTGTCCACACAAAAGAAGACGAGAAACATAACGAAACTCTAAACACGCATATCGCAAATATAGCGAAAGCGGGGAGGCGAGGAATGAGGAAGGAGGACCCTACGGGCGCGGGAACTCCCAGATATCGGAACAGATCGGGGCGACACTCTGTTGGGAATCCTCAGCAGAGATCCGAGTCCCGACAATGAATACCTATTAAAATGGTGTGAACAATGCGCTGCGGGTTAGGTCGCTGCGTCTCTCGCGCGCGTGCAAGCCTCGGCCCTGCGGTATCGCAGCTGCAGCAGCGAGCAACATAGCGACATAACGGCAGCAACAAGAGCGCTAAGTAGAAGACCGGGCCGCAACCTCGCGCGCGGGCCCCGGGTGATATACTGCGAGATCCGCGATATCGCGCGGAGGTAGCCAGCGGCGTGCAACGCACGTACACTAACGGACCAGCATCACGGTGGAGGCGTCCTCCTCCGCGCCCGTTCAATCCGGATTCGTGCCCGTGCATTACCTTGCATACGCTATTGCGCCCCCGTTGTATCTGCCATCTCGCTTCCTCGCGTCCGCGTCCTCTCGAAACGAGGATCGCCCGTTCCCGACTCGCTTCCTCGCGCGCGTACGACCATCGACCGCGCCGTGTGATGCCCACCTCTTCCGCTAATGGACTCTTTCCCACCCGTTCCTCCTCCGGTTTGCCACTCTCTTTCGAAGGAAACGCCGTCTCCTAGTCGTGCGCCTTTAGCACGACAGTCGTACGTCTGTAGTTAATTGCCCCTATTTGCAGAATCAGGAGCTCTCTGGCTTCTCCTCGAAAAAATCCGCCAATTTTTGGATATGAAGAAGATCTTAGCGATTAAATATAACAAACAGCGGTGCAGTACAATACTAGTGCCAATAACATATTTTTTGGACGAAAATTAGATATAACTTACTTTTATTTTAAATGCAAGATCAGTTTTATAGTCACATCTTTTGACGAAATTCTAAAAAAAAATGTCAGATTTCCAAAAGAAATATTTAATATTTGTGTCTTGTATTTAAACTTTGGAAAAGAACCAAAATTTTTATCAATTATATTAATATTCTGAAAATAGGAGCATTAATTTCACAGAAGTGATAATCGTCGCATTTAAATATTAAAAAACTAAATAAGAATGATTAATAAAAAGTGATTCTCTCAAAATGAAAGCAAACAGTAACAAGACAAAAGAGAATACACTGAGAGAAATCGTTTGGTAGAATAGTGATCAAATGAATTTTATAGTTACTGGTACCAAAAACTTAGTTATTATACATTTAACAAAACCTTTTGTAATTTGTTGTATGAAAATAATTATTTGGTTAAGACTACAAATTGTTTGGTCAAAACAACTATATTAGTAACTATCACTATAAAATTCATTTGATCACTATTCAACCAAACTTTGATTGATTTTACCAAACATTTCTCTCAGTGTACAGAAATCCCAATTTAAACAAATAATAGTAATAAATCTATTCTATTTGTTGTGTTTACTTTAAATATAACTTTATATTTAAATAAACTTTATAAGATAATCATTATTTATTGTATGATAATTATTATACTCTTGTACAATATTTTTAATTATAAAATCAAGAATTATTAATGGAATAAGCTATTGTTGAATGAAGAGACTCTTGAAGCAAAGGCCATTGTATTACGAACTTCATTGAATAAATAATCTTTTTTACATTAGAGCTGACGAAGATATGCTTTAAATGGCATTGATGCGATTCCTCTTAACGTCAAAGAAAGTGAGAAATGAATGCGAAGACAATCTTATTTTTTCCGCCTATCCCGGTAATCCCCGGCGTAAAATCAATGAGCTCGATTTCACGTTGGCGCAAAAGTCACTTTGCTCGTCGCGAGATTGGAAACAAGGGACGAAAGCACGGTGGCGGATAATGGTAGAGGAAGAAGACGAGAGCGTCTACCCATTATTCCGCGGCGATTCTTCGATTGGCCCTACCTGATTGCGATTGCAGATGAGATTGCACACCCGTGGTGCAGGAAGGCGTTCTCTCGCTCAAGTTGCATAATTTCTGCATTGCAACCGAACATATTACTCGCAAGAGCGAATCAGCTCTTTCCCTCTCTTTAGACGCAAAGTGCAACAAATATAATCCCGGAAAAAATTCTCGTTAATTAAGAACCAGAATTAAATATCATTCACATAACGTTCACTTCATTGCAATGATATTTTACTAATTTTCTCGTTAAATAAAATTCATTCTAATACATTAATTCTTAGCATTAACATAAAATTTCAATTAATCTTTCAATGCTTTTTATTTATATTCTTCTCCGTAATCTCTTATTGTGAAAATGATACTGTATTTAATAATTTAAAGAATATTTTTCATTGTATCCAAATAAAAGATTCAGTTTCGATACTTTATTCCCGTGCAAAACATAATTTTGATATTAAGCTATCAGTCAATGAATTGTGTGGAAGAATGATGGGCAGGTTATGGACCGCGCATTGTTTCCGGATCATATTGTCTTGAAAACATAATGAGTATCTCGCGTGCTAACGGAAGATCACGGATAGTTATATTATAATGGTGTTCATAGCTACAACTTAAGATATTTGTTGTCAGTATTCTACGTACTTCAGCTATCATTACACAGACGGCGAAAATACATTAATAAATTACAGTAATTCTACCATCAGCTTCCGATTTAACATGATTATTAAGCAAGCTAGTAATTAATGTGTACATGTACAATATGCTTCTCGAGTGCAAATCGTCAAATGACTCAAAATAATATAATCTAAAATGAATTAGATTCCTGAATGTAAGCCGTATTATTTTACATATTTTATTTTAAATATTTTACATATTTTATTTCTCACAGAATTGTGTGGGTAAAGTTCTCACAAGATAATAATCTTAATAATTCTCACAAGAAATATGTGAGTAAAATTTATACGCGATAAATTGCGATAATGTATACGCACAATGTAACTCTGAATACTTACCTTGAAAATAGCTTTTGGTGCGGAGGTAGCTTACGCTGAGTCTGAGGATGCTCAGTCGATCCAGCTTGCTGAGGATATTTTGCTCGAAAGGAAGTAATGACGCCAGCGTGTCCAGCTCGGCGTTTAATCGCTCTCGATGCCGCTTGCTGGGATTTGACTTTGTCACCCCGTCTTTCTGTGGTGGTTTTAAGCTGCAATGAGACAAATACATCACCCTTATGTAATATTTATATTAATATAAATTTTAATAAATTGGAAGAAGAGAGGGAAACTAAAGATAGATTCTTTGACAAATGTGTTACAAAAATACATAAAGTTTTAAGAGAATAAATAAATAACAATACATTTCTTCGAATAATTTCGAAGATTGCTCTTTAAATAAAGAGTATATTATTTAGTAAAGAAATTAACTAAAAAACCGGAGCTTTTCAATAGATATTGCACATGTACTTTGACGATGCATTAAAAATCGAAACGCACGTTCTGAAGCAAAAAACTTAGAACTGCAGAGTGAAGAGATCAGATAAAAAAAAGATGGACTTCAAATTCTTTAAAATATAATCAGCATTAACGAGAATCGCTGTTCAACAGAGATTGCAAATAAAAATGCAGCAGAGCGCCGCTCTAAGTGTCAGGAAGACTCGTTGCAGTTTGCTAAAAATAAAGCTGTTGCAACGCGTGGCAATCAACGATCTTGCTGGTCCGTGGCGCGATGAGGGTTCAATAACCAGCGGGCTTTTGTTCCGAGTTCCATGACTAGGGGATTAACTTTAATAATCAATTCGCGGCGGAGCGGCGGCACGCCGACCGTTATGTGTGCGCGGATTTACATTTTACTCTTCATTACTGGAATCAGCGTGCGCTTCTCGAATCGTTAGCAACAGGCGGGCCGTGTCCCGCAGGATTTCGATAATTAAAAGTTGCCGGTGTGCCAGCCGGACTGATTGACACCCTGCCGACACGTATATGTGCCTCCACTCCGCCAGTGTCCTTAGGCGAGGATACGCATGCCAGGCTCGTAACTTGAAGTATTTACGTCGGCGAGCGGGCCGCTCGATTCGGCGTAAAATGTGCGAGTTATTTTAGTAGATGTGACAGTAGTAACTGACAAGTACGGCTACTACATGGTGGCCCGATCACTGGCGGGCTAATATTGGCGTGAATATTTTATTTATAGAAATCTTCGTTCGTCTAATATTACCTTTGAGGAGCAAATTATTTTAATTTTTAAGTTAATTATTTTAATTTTTAAGTTAATCTTAAAAAAAGTATCAAATTTTTTTTTCTTTTTTCTTATTGATAAGCAAATTATATATGCAATGTAAAATATGTGAGTTATCGTAAGCAAAATTAAATCATGAATCTTAAAAGATTATCTTTTAAGAAATTTCGTTAATTAATAAAACGATCTTTTGGGATTAAAATAAAATGCTAAAAACTCACAGACGTTGCAAAATTTGCAACATTCTAAAAATATGCAAATGGGACAATGAAGAGAAGCTACGTGTGACGCCATGGTGTCGGCAACTTACAAAACATTAACATGCAAACTTCATTTTTAAGCATCGCGCTGTCTGCGTAATTAAAACGCTCATTATGAATATGAAAGCCATTGACACGCATCACAACACATAATACACGCAATCTCATCGCAATGAAACACTTACGAAATTAACATTGGAACTTCGAACAAACGAAGCATATAGAATACTTCAAGATTAGCAATTATGTGTGACTTTTAATACCGAGAAATTGCATATTAGAACCCAAATCTTTGCTCAATTATTAGGAAGTTAACACACACATCTGAAATTAAAAGTATCATTGGAACTTACAATGATAATTAAGTCATTAAAAATATTAATCGCGAATATGATTTTTTTTATTGAAGCATTAGCAAAGCATTTTCACACTGAAAAAAAGTCAAAATATCCAAAAACAAATGTAATACTTGTTTTCTTCGATATTTATTGGTCATAAACAAATTTTGATATGACGACGGAATATACATTTCTGTGAAATACATCTCATTTTTCTTATTAATTGCTAAAAAAAATTGGAAAAAAATGTATTCCGCCTTCCGTATTTAGATAAAGATTTATTTCAGTAAAATAAACTTATATTTCACAAATAAATTTTTAAATATCTTTTTCTCAGTACACGCTTATGGAAATGCAGGACACTCTGTAGTTCTAAGTTCCTTTGCTCCAAAATGAGCGTTTCATTTATCTTTGGCCACAAATATTTCCCTCTCTTTTTAGCCACATGACCCAATACGTCCATCGACTCTCGCTGCGTTTAATGCACCGTAAGTCATGTCGTTAACGACTTTTGCGGATTCCCCGCCATCGACTACTCGTGGAATTAATATGTAAAATCAAATTTTACGCATCTGGCCCCGGACTGTTTGTTTAATTGAAGCGCTCTTTCACCATGGGAAATGGCGACTATATCACGAGACCAGAGTGCGGAGTACTCTCGGACTCGTCAAAGACACCGCGCTGACCGCGCGATGGCCATTCTCGCGCAAGCCTATACTTAGGAATAATTATTATTCTTACGCAGTATATACATATATTTAACGGCCTTTGCGCGGCCTTTGCGCGGCCTTTGCGCGGCCTTTACTTGTGGTGCTCCCGAGGAGCCGGCCAAGGCTGTGCAAGAAAATGAGATGGACACGTCCGTCGGAATGGTTCGCGGGCAGGACCAGTTCTTATCGCGGGTTATTAAGAAAATAGTGTTAATGAGATGTCACTGTGAGTTCTGCCGCTTCTAGAGACGCTTCGTTCGGGACCGACGCCTCTTATTTCCCGGCTTTTGCACCCGTGCATCATCTTATGTTGTGCTGCATTCATTCGCCAGAATACCAATGTATAAGTAAATATTATAAGAATCGTTAGACATAATTTGCGGTGAAATTATTCTAATTGACATTTTCTTTAAAGAAAAATTCGTAAACATGTAATCTTTAAAACAATAAGAGAGTTGCAAAGCGATACATGTAAATAGTATATGCCTTACCTATACTTCATACTTTCACTATTGTTATTTTTATTCTTATTGCTCGGACTCTATGTTATTAATTTATTCACTTATTCATTATAGTATTAACATACTTGTAATTGTGATGCGTTTCTGTGGGCATTTTTCATTCTTCGCGTAACGATGAGTTAGACAATCGATTTTAATTATATTAAAGATTATGACAGCTGAAGAAGACAAGTCGAAACTTTCTTGATATTATATTTATAATATGGTATTCTAATTATTGCTCGTTTTTTACCTATATTATTTATAAATATATATAATATAATTTTTATATTTGTTTCAGGTATTAGATTCAATATAAT
>QKQZ01000695.1:0-11564 GCA_003595255.1 Solenopsis fugax | reverse complement strand
TATATACAAATTATATATAATTATCATATAATTTTCATATATGTATATTTATGTATAATTATATATGATTATACAACAAATATGTCTATATTTATTAAAATATATATATATAACTATACATATTTTACATAGAATTATATATACTTATGCATCTTTTATATATAATTATATGTAAAAAATTTTTTCCCGGGTTAATAAATTTAATTTATTAATCCAATTAAATATAGGACATCGACCCGTATGTGAAGAAACAACATTAAACAAAACGCTTTACAGATCATGGTTAAATCTTCTTACTAATATTTATTGTGTGATTTATATACATTTTCAAATTTGCGAAACTGCGCGCAGAATAACTTTTCAGTCTTAAACTTAAACACAGTTCTAAGTTGAATAAGTAATATCACAATATTAAATTGAAAATCAATTTAATAATAAGGAGGAAAAGGGTTTTTACATTTAGATTGTTAACATCAGTTATTGTTAAAATAATTTTCAATTTAATATCGTAATATTACAAATTCTTGTCCAACTTAGAACTGTGTTTTAATTGTAAGACCGAAAAGTTATTCGGCGCGCAGTTTTGCGAACTTGAAAATGTGTATAAAATCACACAATAAATATCAGCACGAAGATCTAACTATGATCTATAAACGTTTTATTTAATGTTTAAGTTACTAATATTTAATAAAATTCTGTTTATATTAAAACAGTATTAAGGCAATCTTGGAGGTTTACCAATGAACTCGACTTACACATATATTTGCAATTTACAATACATACGATTTATGAAACATTAACAGACTCCTACATCTTACTACATCGAGATCTTACGTACATGTATACATACACACAATTTGTCAAACATTCTATTTTCATAAATTAGGCTTCCCGACTTAATTGCAACAATTCAACATTTTCATTCATTTATTTTACACTTAGCTCTGCCTTTATTTTGTACATATAGTCTGCATAACTTCTCCTTGAAGTAAGTGTGTCTGTGAATTGATGGGTTTGCTCGCCATTTATTAAAGTAAAAATTGATAAGAAAATCTGTAATTAAAAAATTTTTTCCTGTTTTTGGCAAAAACCTGTTTTGATTTTTGGACCAGAACCATATTATACATTAGCGTGTATGTTTTAATTCTGTAAAAGGAATTATATTTCTGTAGAACCAATACTTGTTTATAACAAAATGTATTTTTGCCGGTAATACAGATGACTCCAGCATCGCTCTCTAACTCATTGTCAGTTATTTTAACACCTTGCAACTTATTAAATAAATTCCCGAAACTGTGCGCCGAATTGTTTTTTCAGACATAACACAGATCTAATGAATAAGAATAAGTAGTATCACGTTATATTAAATTGAATTCAATTTAATAATGATTGCTTGAAAATATCACCTCAGCCAGGGTTCGAACCAGGGACCTCCCGAATCTCCGGTACGGGTGATATTTTTCGCAATAAATTCTTTACAGTTTTTTCAGGGGGAAAAGGGTTAATATTTAGATGCATGCTAGCATCAATCATTATTAAATTGAATTCAATTTAATAAAACGTGATATTACTTATTCTTATTCATTAGATCTGTGTTATGTCTGAAAAAACAATTCGGCGCGCAGTTTCGGGAATTTGAATGGGTATATAAAATCACGCAAATAAACTAAGCACTAAGATCTAGCTTCGGCCGTAAAAAGGCATTATCGTTAAATTGTATTTATACATCATCGATCGAATATTTCTGTATTATTAAATAAAGTAACAAAAAGGTGTAAAAAGATTATTGCTTTGGTAGATAAATTTTTAAAGTAGTGTTAATATAAAAAATATAAATAATAATCTAGAGTTAATTTATATTTTATATAGAGAAGAGAATGGTCTTATGGCTACTGTGAACATTACGGCTACTCTTATTGCCTCTGTTATTAGGTGACAAATTCTAACAATTGATATGGAGTTATTCGTTTAGTATCTCATTGTTTTTTAGTGGCGCTAATATGCCAATACACAATTGCAATACACATTTGTTATAAGTTATAAAGCATTTTTACTGTTGAGCATTTCTAAACTTCTTCAAAGTTTATTTTAGCACTTAATTAGACATATGTACTTCTTTATTGTTTTTAAACTTGAACTTTAAACTCGTATTATCACACGAATGTATGTACACTCAAGTATTTTTTGTTATTTAACTTTTTATTCTGCTGTACACATTTCGAGTTATGTAAAATTAAATAACTGAGACTTTGTTAATATGGCTTTTTAAACAAAATTTTCATGTCGAAATCTTTCTTCGATAAATCGATTGTCATTCTAGAGGGTTATATTTAAAAACATTAAAGATATCATTTTATCCTTGTTATTTAATGTTAAACAAGACTAAAGTGATATCTCTAAAATTTCTGAATGCAGGAAAATTCTAAATCAGGAAAATACAATAGAAAATTTAGAATATATAATTTCGTAACAAAATAATGTGTTTTTTAAACTAAATCAATTTTTTAAATTTATTTTTCGGCTAGCCATATTTACCACTATTGTTCCTCTGTCACCGATTAGGCAGTGTGCGTCATTTTTATAAATCACGTCCCAAGTAATAAATATTTCATTACTTTGAGTCTAGAATCTATTAAACAACATTTTTTGATATAATCATTCAAGTTTCAATATAAAATATTAATTATTAACAAAGATATTCAATAAAATGTAAATGGCTGGCATACAACAATCTTTTTCTCTACTGTACTTTTTATCTTCTTCATACTTCAATGATGTATAAATTATTTTAATGAGCATTGTCTGATGTTGGATCTAACATTAATTTGTTACTTCTTGACGTACATGCATCCGTAGATCAATAAAATAATTTTTATCTATAAAAAATACGCAGAAAACATTTATAAATAGCATGTACTGAAAATGTGTGCGGTGAAGATTCGCAATTAGTATAATCTCCAAAATAGAGGCAAGAGCACTATAGTTTATTCCCAGTCGATATCTTCGAGATGAAAACAAAACACATAGAAACGATACAACAACGATCCCGAGTTAGTTGAGAAAACGAAGAGGAGAGAGATACGAGATAAACGAGATTGTATATTGACGAGTCTTACTCCATCCTCGTAATGCCCCTACGGACGAATGGACCTCTAATGATGGTGATTTTCTCGATGATATTTTTTTTATTATCCATCATGCGCGACATATGTTGCACATAAAGGACACATTTTTCTACAACGATTGACCCGTGTTCAATCAACTGTTACTTTTATTTGTTTGTATAAAAAAAAACAAAGAAATTCTCTTAAGGCTCCTAAGTAGTCGGTCGATAAATCCACGTTAACGGTGGTGATGTAGTATTGTGGAAAAAATTAGAATAAGAGTGAAACGTGACTTGTTGATGATGAAATTTCGTCGTGCATTTAATTAATATGTGTTTTATTGTGAAAATGGTGACTTGTCTCATATTTATTAAATTCGTAAAAATGGCCACAAGTAAAGTTATCTTTGAATTTTATACGTAAAAGCATATTTTTCACTCTTTTCAATAGCTGTCCGTGTGTTTTCTTGCCTCAATAGGCTTCACTTCATGTGCTATTTACTGCTTATCAGGGAGAAAAAAGAGTCGGGACCTATTTTTACAAGCGTTTTAAAGTGATCTTATTTGTTTTATCCAAATTCTCTTTATTTACAAATGACACGTAAGAAACACTTTTACATATGATTTCTCGCTTATGACGTTACAATTTCAATATGGCCACAACGACTACTTAAGAGCCTTAAAAATGTTTTGGCTGTACAATACCAACTAAATGTTATTAAAATTTAAGAACTGCTGGCTTTTTAGATTTATTCTTCTTTTTCTAATTAATGGTAAAATATTTTGATTATAAATACTCGAATTTTAACTGTAAAACTAGATGTAACGGAAATATCAATAAATTCGCTTTATACAGAATAAATGACAGTATTTTGCTATTTAGGTTAATAATTTTTAAATAAATAAGTTAAACTTTTGCACAAATATTTATAAAAGTTTTATACATATATTAGTATATGTAAAAAATTTGATTTAATTCGTAATGTTACTTTCTTATCAAATTTGCAAATAAATTTTATAAAATGCAATTTAACGATAAAGAGCAAACAAAAATTAAATAACTTATACATTAATAAGAGAATTGTGCTCAAATTTTATAGATATTCAAACGTAATAACAGAGCAATCTATGAAATGTTTATCTTTCTCATGCTTTGTGACATGACACGCGCGCGCGCGCGCAACGAGAGAGGGAGAGAGAGAGAGAGAAAGAGAGAGAGATTGAGTGAGTGAGAGGGATGGGAGGGAGGCAGAAAGAACCTTAATTTCAATGGTTATAAAAGTTCTAATAAAATCAGTCATCTATAAAAATGTCGTTATTCATGTCTCTCTCTTTCTCATCGATAAAGATAGAAAAAATAATAAATATATTTATATTAATACAGTTTTCACCAAATTAAATGAATCATCGTCGTTATTCATTAGCTATATTTTAATAAAACTAGCAATTCAAATAATATAATAAAATATAATGACAGCATAAATATATTCTATAATATATTCATATTTGTACGTATCGCATATCGGGATACGCATTATGCTTGGAGTGAATTCCAATCAAAGTTATTCAATTATTAGATTTCTACCGTACTTTTTAGAGAAAACGGAATAATTCTGATCGAAATTCGTTCCGAATAGTTCCATGAAACGATGGCATCTGACCTAATCAATAGTAGTTCATTGCATTCAAGTAGCTGACAATGCTTCCATAAAATTCCGCAAATCAATAGATTCAGACTGTCGTACTTGCGTTGAATATATTATAATACAAAAATAATAATTATAAAGATCAAATTGCTGCAAAATTTTAATGAAATTGAAATTAAAAACATATTAATCAACATTCACATTATTTTCTTTTTTGTTTTCTAATCATTATCAATCATGAAATAAAGAACTAAAAATAAAAGAACTAATATTATGTTAAATTACCAATTATTCATACTTATTATTTAGTTCCGTAAGTAAACTAATTAATGAGTAAGTGTTGCACGTTGTGTATAAAATAGAACGTATAATATGGAATATTGCGCATGATACAGCAAAAAATAAACCAGTTTCTTCGTCGAGATATTGGTCATTAATTTAGCATTACGTAAATAAGTCGTTCACGTGCATATATGTCTCGTTTATTATTTACTTTGTGCATGAAAAGATATTCGTATGTACGTAAAATTTAATTGGTGCAAGTTATATTGTCCATCGTGAATTATTATTCGAAATGCAATTCATTTGCTTTACCATGCTTTGTAAAATATTATTCAGCATGATAATTTAATTTGAAACTTTTTCATGTGACAAATTACGTTCAAAGTAAACTCGTCAAATAATACTGTAGAGTTATCATGCTTCAGTGTATCCAGAATGCATTCGTATCTTGTTGACAATGTAAATTCTGTCTACAGCAATTTTAATAAGGTCAACCCTTCATTGCACGTGTTTCATCATGATATGCTTCTTTGTGTTATTAATAGTTACAATTATTAAACTTTATGCGAACTTTAGCTATTTGCGATAAGCTCTCACATTAATTCTACATTAAGCATAATAGATTTAACCAAAAATAAGAGCGCACATTAATCATAAATGATATAAAGCATTGCGCAAACGATTCCCGAACATTTGTCACACACCCACGACTTTCTACCCCCTGATGAAAAAGTGTGAGAGCAAATAAAACGAATCGGAAATTGATCGCTTTGAGAAATACCTTCCACTTCCTGTTTCCTGATATATAACGCATCCAACGGAAAGATATTTAAAATTTATAGATCGTGCATCCTTTTATGGCGCTTTTATTTCTGAAATACGATTGCTATTAAAATGAGGGTTTACATAAACACACAAGAAATATAAGAAAAGAGAATAGTAATAATTAATTTAAAAATAAATAAATTTTGATTACAAATATTAAAGTTTAAATTATTAGATGTGAAATATCAACAAATAAAAATGATTATATTGTATAAAAATATAAGAATGTGATTTAACTAACATGAGAGAGAGAGAGAGATCGCAGCATCTGAAATTATCTAATTGATTTAGTTTATATATGTATATATATATATATATATATATACAGTCAGGAGAAAAATAAATAGTGTTGCTCGAAAAAGTAGGTTACTCTCATTATTCAGATTATACATATTTTTTGTTTGCCTTTCTCTCTAAAAATATACTTACCATAATTATAAATATTTCTATAAAATTTATTATTTTAACACTAGAAGGTCTGTGTCAATCACAGCGGTTCTTAGTGCCGAATAATAATTTTTAATTTTTACAATTTTCAATTCAAACTGCGCTTCGCATATTCATCGGACTTGAAACACAGTCATGAAATCGGAGTAGTAATATTAATGCTATAAGAAGCATATATGATATCCCCCGACTTATTATTTTATTTCTATGAAATTTATTATTATATTTATAATTTGTTTTAAAACATATTTACTGTACATTGAAAATATATTTTATATTTTTAAATTATATTTTTATAAAATAAACATTAAGTTTATACAACAAAATTATTTTTCCCGAAAAAAATATTATTTTTATCATATTAATTTTTTTATACATAAATAGTATACAATTTATATTTATTCTTATATTTTATTTTTACTCTGTCCGTTATAGTAAACTGTGAACAAAAAACCAGAAAGAAACTATATTGCAAAGTTGCATAATGTCACAATTATGCACGTGATTGATCCTAATGATACTTGCACGAAATAATGAACAGCAAGTAGAAGTAATATGATATAATAACATCTGATATAAGAGTAATTATGTACAGCGCCACTCATCGCATAAAGATTTCTTTTTGCATGATAATCAAGTTCAAAGTCTTAAACATTATTTACAAAGGAAAATACGCAGTTCGGAAAAATCCAGAAACTACAATACAAAAGACGTTTCCTTCCTCAAAGATATACATTTGTTAGATATTCTTCTAAACTAATCTATGACTTGACAAACAAAAGTTATAAATACAAAATCTGTATGTGCCCGTCATTGACAATTTTACAAATCTTTTACATCTTTCTGCATACCCTATTTCCTCACTCTTAATGGACATCGTAAATTTCGCAGTAAGTTCCTTAAAAGCAAAGCTTTTACGCAGTATTGTTTTTTAATAACAACAAAGTGTAGAAAATTCCTTGTTCAATTCATCGTATATCCAGTATATGCAGAGAAGAGGTGGAATCCTATTTTGTTTTCTTAAAGTACTTATGAATATCAGTTTGTTAGCCATAGAGTTCTACCAATCACCATATATGTAGGTAAAAGTTTGTCGGGTGTATAGAAGAAACGTAATTTACAATTTACTCAAAAGGGAAAAAAAGATGCGTTTGTGAAATAGGAGGGGAATCGTGGCATATTAACAACTAATACTATAAAAGACACTTTTAATTATAAAAAATTAATAAGCTTTCGTAGGTTTTACACACTAATAAGTGACATAAAACAAAGTTTTATGAACAAATCATAGCAACAGAGGACTTTGACCAATATGTGAAAATACAATACAAATAATAGAGATACCTTAACGGTTATAGCTAGATCTTAGTGCTAATATTTATTGTGTGATTTTATACACATTTTCAAGATCACGAAACTGCGTGCCGAATAAATTTTCAATCTTAAAACACAGTTCTAACTTGAACAAGAAATAGTAATATCCCTACCGTAAATTTGGTTTGTGAATCATATGTCAATAGTATATGATTGATATACGAATCATATCCGATCGTATAAGAATTATACCTATGCGAATCTTATATGAATCGTATGCGATCACATGCTAATTGCATGATTAGACATATGATGGTATACGATCGTATACGAATAACATATCACATTTGTTGGACATTTGTTTCGGAATCACATGTGACATGTTTGACGTATGTTCCGAATCATATAAGATTGCATATAAGTTACATACGATTTTTATATGACTAGTATGCGACCACATGGCAATCGCATTATTAGACATACGATCGTATGCGATCGCATACGAATTATATATCACGGGCGGAAATTATATAGAATCACATGTTTAATATGCGGATTTATCGTATAAGAATCATATATGATTCAATACAAAGCACATCCATCATATACGATATACATCTCATACGAAATATTNTTAGACATACGATCGTATGCGATCGCATACGAATTACATATCACGGGCGGAAATTATATAGAATCACATGTTTAACATTCGGATTTATCGTATAAGAATCATATATGATTCAATACAAAGCACACCCATCATATACGATATACATCTTATACGAAATACATATTTTGCCAAACGTAACTGAAAAAATCTTTGATCAATATTTCAAATATTTTAATATATATAGCCATACGGCTATATAAGCATCATATTTAAAGTGCAATTTTATGTTAATTATTTACATAATAAAGAAATGTTTGGTACATATGTGTAAATGTAAATTATAATATATTACTATACACATTATTTTAAAGTGTGTGATATACAGGGTGTTTTAGAACCAGCGGAAAACTTTGTAAAGATAGATTATCTTCATGAAAATCTAAAATTTGTCTTTTATGAAAATTGGATCCAAGGCAAGGAGAAATACAATAAATTCATGACTCTGAAAAATGGTCAAAATATATACAAGGGACGTTCGATATTGGTTAAAAATAGTATTCCATATGATAATCCAAAATTTGTCCTATATGCAAATAAGATCCGAAGCATAATTTTTGAAATAAAATAAATTCAAGATCTTAAAAAAAGTATTTAAAAAAAATTAAAACATATATTTATTTCTCAAAAATTATGTATCTTACTTTCTTAACCGGAAAACTCATCTTTTTAGATTTTCATAAAGAATACTCGACATTTCTTTTATCACCCAATATGGATTGTTTCTCGTACATTGTGACCTTCATTTTTCGGTTGAGTCATCATTTTTGTCAAAAATTTCGCATTGTATTTTCGAAAAGGACAATAAATCTTAGATTTTCACCAAGGAGTTAATCAGTCTAATCAGTCATTAAAGTTTTCTGTCAGTTCTAAATCGCATATAATATAAGGGAGAGAGGGGCTATTCATTAGGGGGGGGGGTAATTCGTAAAAATGGAAATATCTTTGTATGGGTATATGTTAAAAATTTACTTTAAATACTGTAAACGCGTCCTAATGTAACGACGTTGCTAATAAAGTTTCGTTGGCGACGACGTCATATTGAAGTCGTGGCAGTAAAAAATGTGTTTTGCGACAGTCGAAGTAATTTCTGACAGTCAGCATTTCTTCAAAATTTAAATAAGATAAATAAGATTCTTTTTGAAAACTTTGAATGAATCGTGTCCAGTTGAATGTATTTGAAACATTTCGTGTTTACTTTTTGCTGTATGATGTTTATTTTTGTAGACCATACGCAATAATGCTCAAAGTTGACGCCAGGGCGATTCAAAACACCGAACGTCGAATCGTCGTTCGAACAAGTTTTTCTTTTATATTCGTGTTCTATGTACCAAAATACACAACTTAATACTCAACAGGTGTAATTACACAAAATTCGAATAGTCCCTGACTTGTTCCGAAAACGTTGAAGCAATAAAATTCTCTTTATATGTTTATTTTTTTATTGTGTGCAACTTTTCTTAATAATACTATGTATCATTTTCTGAATAAAATAAAGTCTTATCAACAGCTTTTTTACATTTTTTCATCTTAAAACNCTTTTTTACATTTTTTCATTTTAAAACACAAATTTCAGAATATTCCCGGACTGATTACGAATTACCCCGGGCTTGGGATTATTCGAAATACTTGACACTGGTCGACATTTTTATATGTAGTTCAAAGCAAGTACATTTCCGTGTTTTATCTATAACGGCATTGTGAAGGGGAAGGGTTCAATCTTTCAAACCGTCCAACTTTTTTTTTTTTAATGAATACAGGACTCAAGAGACGCAAAAGAAAAAAAACCGCAACGAATAGTCCCTCTCTCCCCTATGTATACATATACACACGCAATTCAAATAAGCATCATATACATATATTGCATGCGATTTTGTCGTATTCATGTATCAGTTGTATACGAAAAAATTTCACGTTATGCATATTATTGCTTACATGAATCGTATATGACTCTTAAGTATCACATGTGTTTTTTCGTATGCAACAGATATATGAATCGTAGACTAGATGGCCGCGTTGGTGTTCTATTTCTCGTAAGAAAGAAAACACATAGAATGAAATAAAAGGCAAAGCATTATAAGATTTTTAGTTTTAGTAAAATAATTTTTGTGATAGAATTCCCTTGAAGATGAAATCAAGTGGAAGATATGTTTTAACAATTTTTCAGGCTTATGATTTGTATGGCTAAAATAATTATTTTATAGTTTGCACCGAAAATGACTATAAATTATAGTTAAATTATGGTAATTGCAACCATTCTCTTCTCTCAGTATATATGACTCTTCAGCATCACATGTGCTTTTTTCGTATGCGACAGATATGTGAATCGTATATGACTCTTAAGCATCATATGTGTTTTTTTTTCGTATGCGACAGATATATGAATCGTATATCAGGTACATACGATCGTATACCAAAAACATATGTGCCAATATCATATACGATCATATATGATTTCATCATATACGACTTTTACGATAGGGATCTGTTACCATTACCACACACGTTATTGAAAATTAATTTAATAATAAATGATACTAACAAGCATCTAATATATTACAGCTGTGATGCCAACAAGATTTTTTGAACATTTTATAAAATATATTTTAATTGAAAAAAGAATTTTTTAATTTCTCTGGCTTAAAAAATAATTTGTTAAAATAATTTCTTTGCTGAAACAATTCATTTGCTTTTTGTGTAGACTAATCCCAGAAAAAAGTCTTCAAATTAATTCTAAGCAAAAGTAAGCAAAACTATGTTTTGTTTGCATTCGCAGAGAATTAAAGATTTATTCTGGGATTAGCATATGTAAGATATACTTCCAGGGTATTGTATTTTAACGAGAAAAGAAAAATAAATAATTATAAATGTTGTATGTAATTATAGCATAAACATTTTGTTGTCAATATACATTAATAATCAAATTGTTTTATATTTTAACATAAATTAGTTAATATTTTATATATTATAACATATAATGTGTTATTATTTCAATTGATTCAAATGCTGCTGTCGTCCCTAATTCTCGCAATAGACATCAATCCTTCTGAAAAATTGCAGATAGATAAACATTCGAGACTATCCTAATAAGAAATATCAAATAAATAAATTAAATATGATTAACATACCTCTGACAATTGCTTTTGTAATGTTATTTCAGAATAAATATTATTTTGATTGTTGAATGCGTTTGCGCTAGCCAGTTTTTTTCTAGTCACGTGATTGTTTCGCTTTTCTACTTTTTCTTCTTATTCTCCTCGTTTAACTAGTTGAAGTT
>QKQZ01000694.1:0-17185 GCA_003595255.1 Solenopsis fugax | reverse complement strand
AATTTCGCCTATTTTTGGGAGTCAGAATAGGTTATCCTTTAATTTTGTGGACGAGTGTATATTCTTATGTCGATTAGGCGTCGTGTACGGCGGTTTTAATGTGCACCAGTGCGTCCAACCGAATTCGCTATAAGCCTTCCCGTGATCGCTCCGCGAGTGCCCTACTCATGCGACCCACTACCGTTAGATGGCGGCTTACTAATAACTCGCATGCAAGATTCAGCACAAGGCGAATATAAGGACGTGCGGCGTAAGCTTCAACGTCGGCTTAGCTCCGCCGTCCTCTCCCTCTCTGCAGCAGTTAGCTACAATGTATTTTTTATGACAATGTTAGATAAAAAAATTTTATAAATTGATAGACTGCAAACATATAAAAAAATAATAATTTCCTTTACTTATGTCTCGACAGCGGTATTCAATTCTTTTAAAAGGCATGTAAAGAATATATCGAAGTTATTATTGTCGTTATTTCGCGATGCCGATTGGTTCTCTTGCTACGCTAACTTTATGAGCGGCTGTCATTGCGAAGATCGCTTATTTTGACTATGTGTATTGAGGGATTAATAGTGTAATATTAAATTTGTAATTTGTATAAAATTATGTAATATCAAAAGCTCTGTAGCGCGCGCCTGTTTTGTCTAGTATTTTAAATTTCGTGTTTATATTTGTATTAATTTTTGATTAGTTGCCCTGCTCTGCTGCTGTGCTATTGTGTTGTTATATTTTATGTTACATTTAATGTTGTTAATATTTCACTTCGTATTCTTACACACGAGTAAAATAATTTTACTGAAATAATAGAATTATTTAATGCAACAAAATTATGATTTAAGTAAAGTAATACAATATTTTTATTAAAATAATAAAATTGTGTGTTTAAGCAAAAAAGAAATTTAATTATTTCAAAAACATATTTAAATTAGAGATATATATTATTTGAAAAGTTAAAAAATTTTGTAACTCAAACATTACTTTGGTTAGACAATTCTAATGCATAAATTTCTTTGGTTTTAAGAAAATATGTTAAATCTAAAGAAACATTTCTCTGTGTGTATATATATATATATATATATATATATGTAAAAAATTAAAATGTAATATATGAATCATACGTTATGCGTGTAAAACTCTGTGAATAGAAAGTTCTATCCTTTACAGTTCCTTTTCCGCTATTTGGCTTCTCGTCCGAAGAGTAACTTCTCTCTTCATGTAGTAGATAAAAAATAGTAATACAACCATCTCCTTCGATACTTTCACTACAATCGATTTCTCTTAATAGCAATTAAAACATGAATATTTGTCGATACTTAGACTATACAATTATTTGTAAAATTGATTAAATGTTTTAAGAGTTTCATGAAAGTTTTTAATAAAACAAGAAGGAAAGAGAGAATTTTAAATTATAAATATATATTTCTATAATATATATATATGTGTATTTTTTTCTCTCTCTCTCTTTCTGTTGCTCTTCTTTCTTACAAGAATAAATAAAAAATATTTTTATAAAATAATTTGATTTTAAATAATTTTATTGCAATTCGATTTATTTCATGAATAAAAAGTTCTAAAAAAGCAAAACGGTGAAAGATAAATAAAAAAAAGGTAAAATGAAAATAGTTTATATGAATATTAGTAAATAAATTTGCAATACAGCTACTATATTTGTAGAAAAGGAAAAAAAAGGATTAATTATTATTTTTATACAAATTGAAATAAGAACGCCTTCTACGGTCAAGCTGGATCTTAGTGTTTTTTATAAATTTTACTTGTGTGATTTTTATATATCTTTTTTTCAAATTCAATTTGTATGTATTACATTAACGGTCGAATATCTCCAATTTTAAATCACGCGCCTGAAACATGCGTTCTCACTCACATACGATTATTGCGAGAAATATCACCGAGGCCTCAGTGGTCGAAGTGGTAAGATACCCGGACCGGAGATTCGGGAAGTTCCAGGTTCGAACCCTGGCTGAGGTGATATTTTTCGCAATAAATTCTTTACAGTTTTTTCGGGGGGGATAAGGGGATTAACATCAAGATGCAAGTTAGCATCGCTAATTATTAAATTATTTCTAATTTAATAAATGTGATATTATCTGTTCATGTTCAACTTATAGCTGCGTTATGACCGGAAAAGTAATTCGGCGCGTAGTCTGTTGAATTTGAAAAAAAGGTATATAAAAATCACAAAAGTAACATTTATAAAAAGCACTAAGATCCAGCTTGACCGTAGAAGGCGTTCTTATTTCAATTTGTATGTATTACATTAACGGTCATTACATTAACTAATATCTCCAATATTATTTTTGTTTTTTATATNGTGTGTGTGTGTGTGTGTGTGTGTGTGTGTGTGTGTGTGTGTGTGTGTGTGTGTGTGTGTGTGTGTGTGTGTGTGTGTGTGTGTGTGTGTGTGCGCGCGTGCGTGCGTGCGTGTATACATAAGTATAATTTTTTTTTATTTTATGTATTACATTATATCTGCATATAAAATTTGCAATAAAATGTAATGATATTACACATTGCATTGCATGACTGTATACAATATGTGCTTGCAGGGCATGATACTCATTTAGTATTTGATTTTTGTAATGGACAACCAGTTTGCAAATCTAATTAAATGAATATACTCGTAGACCTTGAATGTCGCGCTACTTCTATCGTCGAGATAACATTTACACTGTTCTTTATTTTCTTATTAAAGATAAATCTATAAAAAATTGATTAATTTTTCTTAATGCAATTTAATTGAAAGTGTGAAAATATTGATAAAGTAGAATCTCGCAGAAGGAACATGTATCTCCATAATAAAGTTGATTATTATACTATGCATAGCCTTTCACAGTCGGTACGGATTAAAATTCAATGCGTTACTTCCCATATGTTCATGAACTCGACTGAATTCTGTATAGAATGTGACCTTCTATTGTCATTGAACGAAAGAAGATAATCATACATCAATATGATTGATACTTGGACATAGTAAAGTCGTTGATACTCTGATAGGTTTCCTAAAATGAAACCTTCCTATTTTTCGGCTAAACATGGCACTGTATAATACTTATGAAAACGTGATCTACTTATATAAACATCTGCTCAGATAATTAAAGAAATAAAATTCATATATTTAATTTATAAATTCATATATTTATATTGTTATTTATATTGCATACATTGTTTTTATATAAAATCAATTAAAAATAAATTCTTCAAATGCAAGAATACAATTTTTGATGATTTTCTTTTACAAATTGTTGCGAGATTCTACTTTATCAATATTTTCACACTTTCAATTAAATTGCATTAAGAAAAATTAATCAATTTTTTATAGATTTATTTTTAATAAGAAAATAAAAAACAGTTTGAACAATAATGAGTATATTATTAATATTATCATTTTACATATTTATAATTTCCTAAAAATGTTTTGTTTATATTTTTCTTTTCCTTTATTTTTCTCATTGTGCGGTGAATACAAATTTACTGTGAAGTGTAAATCGCCACATTTCTCTGTTACTCATTGTCAGTAGAGAATCGATCATAATATAAATATGTTAGTGCATGTTTGACAAATGACACGATTCTATTCTAACAAATTGTCTATTTTTTAAATAAGTAGCTTGTTTTTATTTTCCAGTCGTTAAATTATTTTTTATTCTTAAAATATTCAATCTCATTTTTTAAATTTCATAAAATTTGTTTGATATACATATATAAAAATATTTTATTACTTAGTTTCTCAATTTACTTCATAATTAAATCCTTCGTTATGAGGACAAGTCTGAATTGTGCTATTACTGCTTACTATATCAGTTTTGGGGCCCAATTTATCAGATGCTCACTTCTGTTTATCTTATGAAAATATTAATTATTGTAAAATATAAAACAGTATTATCAAAAATGCTATACTATCTTATAAAAATTTTGTAATTTAAATTTATGCTCTTAAAGGTTATGTTTAACTTTTGTGTAAGAAATATCCGTAAACAAAGTAATATAACGACCTTTCTCTATTTTCGATTCTAATTGTGTTAATAAATTGCTTAGAAAATATATCATCACGAAATAATAGATATCTTGATGGAATTGTGACATTGCCCATACAAATGTCGCATTAACTATCGCCATCACGTCTGCACGTCATCGCAAAATGGAAGTGCAAATATCTCTATAATTAGTTTTAAGATGACGAGTCTTGTCATTGAATGATAGTCATCGAATAATAAAACGGAATATGATAAATTAGATAGATATGGAAATAATAATAAAAAAAAGCGCGCACTCTCCTCTCCAATTGGAAGAAAAATAATTATATCGATCAACAGGCATATAGAAGAATTCTAACAACGGATGGTAGCTTATCGAGAGCCTGGTTTACCAAAGATCCATAAGCAGAATAACCCGCTCAGAGTTATAATTTCATCTATCAACAGCCCTTTACATTTCATTAGCATATTTTTTACATCAAATTATTTATAAGAGCATAGAAGAAGCTCCAAGCTTCATACAAAATAGCTACCATTTGGTTAATAAGCTAAATGGCTTTAAATTGGAATCGAATCACGCTCTAGCGTCGTTGGACGTCGTGTCTCTTTTCACTAATGTTCCAAAAAACCTAGCGGTGGAAAGCGTCACAGTGAGATGGGATTCGATTTCTAAAAATACTTCTATTCCTCTTATATAATTTCTTAAAGCGTTGACTTTAATCATAGATTTCACTTTTTTTAAATTTAACAACATTTGTTATAAACAGATTTTTGGTCTACCGATGGGATCTCCGTTGTCTCCTATTTTAGCAGATTTGGTCATGCAAGATTTGGAGTGTGCGGCGATAAAAAAGCTTCCTTTTCATTTACCATTTTATTATAGATATGTAGATGATATTATTTTAGCGGCTCCGGTAAACTCATTATCTCTTATCTTTGACACTTTTAATTCTATACATGACCGTTTACAGTTTACTACGGAGATGGAGAAGGAANTAGATATGTGGATGATATTATTTCAGCGGCTCCGGTAAACTCATTATCTCTTATCCTTGACACTTTTAATTCTATACATGACCGTTTACAGTTTACTTTTATGGAGATGGAGAAGGAAGAAAAAATTAGTTTCCTTGATGTGTCGCTAATTAAGAGTAATAATGTGATTATTTTCGATCAGTATCGTAAACCCTCCTTTTCGGGAAGATGTCTCAATTTCTTTTCTCATCATCTGTTGTGTCATAAAAGAGATGTTATTTTCGGTATGGTAGATAGAATAATTTTATTATTACACCCGCAATTTCATCAAAAAAATTTCACAACGTTAGTCAATATTTTACTTGAAAATAATTATCCGCTAAATTTTATATTTTCCATCGTTCAATTTAGACTAAAATACCTTTTTATAAAAATGACACCGACGGAGAGAATAAGGATGCGAGAAGATACTTCACGATTCCTTACATCAATTCGGTATCAGAGAAATTTTTATCTTTCCCTAATAAGTATGATTGCAACGTAGCGTTTACAATTCCTTACAAACTTAACAAATTTATAATTTATTATTATTTCTACGGGAAAAGATCACATTGTCCGTTTATCGTGCAATGATGTAGTTTACAAAATCAATTGTAAGGATTGTGAGTCGTCTTATGTGGGACAGACTAAACGTCAGTTTAACACGAGAGTTACTGAACACAAAGCGGATATTCGAAAATCTAGTTCCCCTTCAGTTATTACGAAACACCGTATCGCTTATAACCACGATTTTGATTGGGAGAACGTAGAAATTTTAGATAAAGAACCATCTTATAAAAAAAGATCGATATCCGAAATGTTATATATCAAAAAACAATAAAAGGGCTCAATAAACAAAGTGATACCGAACTTCTCTCAGATGCGTGTCTTCCTATTCTTCAACGTATTTCCCCTCTTTGATGTCTTATCTCTCCTCTTTCCATTCCTACCGGTCGATTCGGGCAATCCTCTCCTGTTTATGCTGTATCATTTGTCTTTAAGCGCTCTAAGATGATACATTCACACTACAATTGTCTAAGATAAAGTTTTCGGAACTCACAGGTATTATTTACATTATTATCTATTTGCAATTTATAATTTTTAGTCTCATTTTTATTCTATTTTGTTATTTCTTATTTACAATTTTATAACGTTGATTTGTACAGATTTCGTTTTCTAGTTCGTTTGTTACTTATTTATTAACTTTAATTCTTGACTAAAAATTTGTTTAATTTATTGATTGATGTCCTTTTTATTTATTGTTTTCGTGTTGCTTTTTACGCGTTTTTATTAGATGCTTATTGCGAAAACGATGTCTCTGGGCACGTTCCATGAGACCACTACTCAGACTAAGACGTTCCCGTATCATGTGTGACCGCGTGTGATTTTTTTCGATGACTATGTAAGCGGATGCCGTAGATTCATTTTTGATAAGATTTCAGATATTGTTTAATTTAATACGTTTAATTTGCGAAAATGTGTATAATTTAATTGTTTGTTATTATAGATTAAGATTTGTATACACTGATGAAGACTATATTAAAGGTCGAAAGAGTTTGCTTTACTTGTGTCGATGGTTTTTGTTTTTGCGCTCAACACCCAGCACGGCTCTTAAGCTCGTTTTTCTCAGCTTGAATTATTTAATAATAAAGATTTCCTAATCACAATAATACAAGCGGGATCTATTGTTTTTATGTAAAATTAAATTTATTATCAATAATATATATTATCAATTAAATTTATATTTACCGCACAATGAGAAAAATAAGGAAAAGAAAAATATAAACAATTTTAGGTAATTTTAAACATGTAAAATGATAATATTAATAATATACTCATTATTACTCAAACTGTACAATTTGTAACAGAAAATCATAAAAAATTCTATTCTTGCATTTGAAGAATTTATTTTTAATTGATTTTACATAAAAACAATTAATGTTTTGACCATATAAAAAATGTGAAATATATATAAAGAAAGATCGATATTTTTGCTGGAGAATTCGTCTGAAGAATCAGAATATATTATTTGCACAATTTATGTTTCAAATTTATTTGTTTTGTCGTATTTTTTTACAGACAATGTATTCATATGTATGTGTGATGAACTTTGAATACGATTAATAATTACTTGGTGATGCTAATTGCATTCGATAAAAAAAAAGAATTAATATATCGGCATAATATCAGCCATTCTTGAAAGAGATACAAATAGAATTATCACGACTTATTACTTTTCTTCTCTAAAAAATAATTCTCTCATTATACAGGGTGATTCATGTAACGTGAAAATTGCAAACAATTCAAAAAGTAAATTGTTTTATATCGGTTATTTAATAACTTAATTGTTACGAGCAACTTTTATCAAACATATTTTAAGAAAGGTTCATAGATAAATAGTGACATCAAATTCAACTTAAAACTAGTGCTTTAAAAATACCGTAAATTCAGTTTTAAAAAAAATTTGAAACATTTTTTTGCGTAGAATTTATTTTTCGAGCTACTGTGATTTTCGTGTTACGTGAATCATTCTGTATATATACGATATATTTATTTCACACCGTAAATAACATGCATTTTATAAATTTGGTAAAGAATATAATAAATAATTAAAACTATATTATAATAATTAAACATGTAAGCAATTGTATTTATTTATAAAGAATTTGATATTCTTTGATTTGATAGCACTACAATACACACATAAATCAACTTTTTTTTGTTTTTATTGTTTATGAAATGCATAATAACATATAAAATATTTCATATGTTATTACGTATTTCACATCTTCTGTCTAAAATAGTATTCACAAACAGAAACAATTTTCAAAATCTTAATTTGTCTTAATTTGTAAATACATCGATAACTAAGCGTGTATAAGAAAATCGCGCATTATTTGTGATTTTTGAGGTTGCCGTTATGTTGCTACAATAATTTATAGTATCACACAATATCATATTGATGTTAACGTAAAATATCTTTGATGCAACTATTTTTTCGTTAAACTGCCGACAGCATATACACACACGCACGCACGCACGCACGCACGCACGCACGCACGCACGCACGCACACACACACATATACACACACACACACACACACACACACACACACATATATACAGGGTGTCGCAAAAAGCTCGGGTCTCCTCTTGAGAGCGGATTCTTTGGAACATTCTAAGAAAAAAATCCTAAAAATACAAAAATGTCGAGCGTATAATGGTTTTCAAATTATTCGCGATTAAAGTTTACGAATTCCAGAGCTGACATTTCGCGCGTTCAGGCATGGTGACATGACAAGGGGTGAAGGTACCACAAGGGTACTCTTGATATTGAGATTGTCATATAAATACGCAGTGACATTTTTATTAAGCAATTATTTCTATTGGAAACATATTTGTACATTACATATGCATAATTAATGTTTTCAATAAAATATCAATTCAATAACAAAATGTTACGATAGCCGTTGGGTCAACTGTCAAAATAAATTCATTATCATGTTCATATGATAAGAATTTTTATGGTAATATATCGATAATAATATAATATTGTGTGATACTATAAATTATTGTAGCAACATGATAATCTCAAAAATTTTGAATCAGATAATTTCAGAACACAGCATAAGTTGTCGGCAAGTTGCTAACTAGTTGTTGTCGAAAGTTATCGTGAAAGCATTAATTTACTAACAAATGTGGACTCAATTGCCTGTAATTCTAATATTAACATCCGATTGATTATATTGCTAATTGGTTAATTTAATATAACATATTTGGTTTAGCTGTTCGAAGAGAAAAATTGCACTTAAAATTTTTGTCTTCCATATTGAATCCGTCATTTTAAGTTATTCATTTTTGACATCAGATTTGAAATTAATGACCAAAAAAACTATACCCAACATGCTTTTGTATAAATTTATAACTTCTTGAATTTTATTCGGTGGTTGTGCGTCAGATCTGAAAGGATATCGCGCACTATAAGTGATGCATTTTTACTTTAAATTCAATAACTTTTGACAAATGAGGAAATTAATTTTTCAAAAAAAAAAGATTTAAACTAGAAATATACAATTATAAGTCTAAATGGTCAGATATTTTTTAAGATTTTTTTCTTTCGAATTATTTAGTTTTATATTTCGAAATTTATTAATTTTTCCCATTTTCTCACGATTTTATTAAAGTTTTTGTTTACGGTTGCATAAAACATTTTTATATATAATATTTTTTATATTAACAAATTTTTTTTATTATTGTGGTAACATTTCTGTGTAAAATGCCGGGAAATAACCGGGAAAATTAATAAAAAAATTAATTTCGAAAGAAACTATTTTTGCGATTATTTAAAAAATGGAGGATGAAAAAACGAACAACTTACAAGGAACATTAGGAACCTAACCCGGAAATTCAAAAAAATCTGAAACTTTGTGTACATATAGAGGAGTTTATCCATAACACAAAAATATTTTTTGTTCGTGCCCAATTTCAGTTTAAGGGGGTGAAACACCCTTTTGAAAAAAATCGGTTTTTTTTTTTCAAACGAATATCGTCGAAACTATAAGAGATAGAAAAAAATGTTCTAAATGAAAGTTGAATGGCTTAAAAAGTTCTTTATAACAATAATAAAAAAAAATTTTTTTTTTAAATTATTTTTTATACTTTCCCACTTTACATTTGTTTTTTTATAATTTTTAAATATTTTAATGACAGAATTAAAACTTATTTTTATACGAATCCAACCATATATAATAAAGTGTCTTTCCGACGTACCATTTTTTAAAAATAATACTCCTTATAATATGCACGCTATACGTACCTGTTTGTGCGCTCGATTCCTCTGCGCTGGAACGGATTCGCTTCATACGTTTCGCTAATTATGTATTACACGAAAGAGTGTTGAAGGCAAATCAGTATAGTACAATGAATATTAAAATGAGAGTTTTCTTTAATAATAATAATAATAATTGAAATAATAAAATAAAATAAATTTTTTTAACTCGATTGCTAAAATCAGTCAAATATTTTTGGCGATGTTAAAGTATGTACGTAATACTTTGGACAATTAAAAACGAGTTATGAAATGAGAAATTATTATTTTTACAAAATATCGTTTATTTAATTTTGACTTTAGAACACCTGATCGCAATGATCAATGTATTTTATTGACGAATGTTAGGCAACCCGAAAATTCAGTAAATTTAAAAATATTGTGAGCAAGTAGAATAGTTCACAAAATTATTTTTTGCTCGTACCAAATTACAGCTTCAGAGGATGAAATCACTCCTTGAAGAAAATAAACATTTTCTTTTCGGCGAAATAACTACCGAGAATGGTGACACGTATAGAAAAAACCATTTGAATAATGAACCTGCTAAATAGACTTTAAATATTCGATCAACTTAATTTTTCTTTCATTTAAAAGATATCACAAAAAATGATTATGAAAATTGCGAAAAGAGGAGAGTTTCATATAAATTTACGAAGAATGAAAATTCAATTTTAAGGGTTGGTGACAAGGGTAATTTGAAAAACATAAATATTTTGATTTTTATCTACACGCAGTTTCGTAGAGCAAAAAAACGAGATGCAACTTCCGTTTAAACTTTTTTTTATACGTGTCATCATTCTCAGTAGTTATTTCGCCGAAAAAAAGCGTTTATTTTCTTCAAAGAGTGATTTCATCCCCTGAAACTGTAATTTGATACGAGCAAAAAATAATTTTATGAACTATTCTACTTTCAAACAATATTTTTAAGTTTACTGAATTTTCGGGTTGCCTAACATTCGTCAATAAAATACATTGACCATTGCAATCAGGTGTTCTAAAGTCAAAATTAAATAAACGATATTTTCTAAAAATAATAATTANTCTAAAGTCAAAATTAAATAAACGATATTTTGTAAAAATAATAATTTCTCACTTCATAACTCGTTTTTAATTGTCCAAAGTATTACGTACATACTTTAATATCGCCAAAAATATTTGATTTTAGCAGTCGTTAAAAAAACTCATTATTATTTATTATTTCAATTATTATTATTATTATTATTAAAGAAAACTCTCATTTTAATATTCATTGTACTATACTGATTTGCCTTCAACGCTCTTTCGCGTAATACACGATTAGCGAAACGTATGAGACGAATCCGTTCCAGCGCAGAAGAATCGAGCGCACGAACAGGGTTACGCATAGCGTGCATATATAAGGAGTTCGATATTATTTTTAAAAAATGGTACATGGGAAAGACACTTTATTATATATGGTTGGATTCGTATAAAAATAAGCTTTAATTCCGTCATTAAAATATTTAAAAATTATAAAAAACAAATGTAAAGCAGTGGGGAAAGTATAAAAAATAATTTAAAAAAAAATTTTTTTTATTATCGTTATAAAGAACTCTTTGAGCCATTCAACTTTCATTTAGAACATTTTTTTCTATCTCTTATAGTTTCGACGATATTCGCTTGAAAAAAAAAAACCGATTTTTTTCAAAAGGGTGTTTTACCCCCTTAAACTGAAATTGGGCACGAACAAAAAATATTTTTGTGTTATGGATGAACTCCTCTATATATGTACACAAAGTTTCAGATTTTTTTTTAATTTCCGGGTTGCCTAATATTCCTTGTTAGTCGCTTTTAGTGTATTGAAATCCTATAGAAACATCCTTCAAATTTCAAAGCACAAGATTTACCCTAAATTTTGTAGACCTGTGTTATCTAAACAGATCATGCTTTATCAGTATATTATCTCTCTGTCAACATCGTTGTTTTTCACTGCTTATTTGAACCATATATAGATATTGACGTTCTCACGTGTTTTGAAAAGGTTTTTGGGTTCTAAAAGATGTGAAAAAATTCTGGTATATTCTTCCAACACATATATTTCACATTACGATTTTATAATTGACACAAAACGTTTTTCATTCTTTTTGGTATGAGACCGAATTTAAAACAGAATCGGCAAAATTCATTGTTGAACTAAAAATTTATAACTTTTTTATATGTGCATAAAAGAATCCTTTTAGCTTTAAATAGTCGAAGGTTAATACTTATGAGAAATAATAATATAATGGTATCTACTTGAAAAAGTATAATTATTTGATAACATAAAAATGAGTAATTTTGGTTTATAGAAAATAGCAAAAAAGGTAATATAAAATCGAAAAAAATTAATTTTTGCGAAAAAATTAGTACTTTATTATAAAATTACTCATTTAAAAGAATATTATTATATTTTATCACATTTCTTAAGCCAAAGGCACAGCATCTTATTTTCAAACTTATTTGTCAGAATGGACGGATACGATCAAATTGTGCATTATTTTATATTAGTAAACTAATTTTTTACTTACATTACATATCGAAATTCAAGCTAAAAAGCAAAAATATTCAAGAAATATAATGGCAAGAATTAAATAAATTTTTACTTACTTGCGAAAAATACTACTTCGCAGGACCAAGGGGTCGTTGTCGTCCCCAAATCAACTTTCACGTGTCGCTATAAGAACCATGACTGACAAAAATACGGCATTACTTGATAAGTTGTTACTATCAACAACTTTTTTGAAAAGAAGAACCGATTTCTTCCGTTTACCGTGTACCGTGTGAATAATTCAAAATAAAAAATTCGCTGGGGTCTTTAAATATCCACGGTGTCCATGAAGGATTAATATAGTGCAATGTTTAGTTTCTGAGAAATATGCGTATGGGAGTGCTATTTTAGGAGGGCTATGCCAGTTTTGAGGACTTTCCTTAGTAATTTTATTTCCCATTTTGTTACAAATATAAAATTCCATAATTTTCTTTTGTTACATTTGGCTCATCAAATTTTGTAATATATTTTTATAATAATTTATGAATATTTTTTCGAATAATTTACTATGAGAAGAAAAAGGTAGTTTGCGATTATTTTACCCCTGTAACATTTTCTGCAATTGCAAATGTAACAGATTATGTTAGCCGAAAGCTGCAAATAGGAAACATCCCAGAGAACATAAAGTCATTTAAAAGATGACTAAAAAATGATTAGAGAACCCCGCACGATTTATATGAAAAAAACGTTTTCAGTTGATTTGCTTGAATTTTTTATATGTTGTAGTACTTGCATTCCTAATATAAAACCTCAATTGTTAGAACATTTCTATGTCTAGTTTCGGAATTAAAAATATTTGAATGTCTCTTTTATGACATCCGCTCATATGTATACCTACACTAGTTTGAACTTATATGCTTGCTCATATATGTATATCGGTACGTATGAATGTCCGTGGATGACTGCGTGTGCATAGCTTCAAAACATTAAGTCTTAAGGTGATGCTAAAGTAGAACTTTTTTACAACTAAACAATCATTTTCGCTAACGCCGTTTTATCTAATTGCATTTACAGATTTTAAAATCCTTCTCCACAATTAAAGTATAGACGATAATGTACAACACTGTTAAAAATGGCATTAAATTTAATGTACATTAATTGACAAAAATACACCAAATTTAATGTATTTGTAACTGGAACATATGTTTGTGTACATATGCATAAAAATCAGTGCACTTTTTCATAAAATTTAACGTAAGTTCGCACGAAATTTAATGTATTTGTAACTGGAATATATATTTGTGTACGGAATTATGTATGGAATTTTATTTATGTATGGAATTTAATGTACATGTGTACGAAATTTAATATTTTGTATATAAAATCTAATAAATTTTACATGAAATTTAATATACATACGCACAAACGTTTTCCTAAAATTTAATATAGTGCGCATGAAATTTAATGTTCATGTACACGACATTTCATCACAAAGACAGAAAGTATATCAATGTACAAGTGTATGAAATTTAATATATATATGCACGAATTTGTATTGAATTTACTGAACTGATAATGTAGCTTACCGATTCGCTGCTAGATGTCGCAGAGTAGCTTCATACTCGTGATTAAAAACACTCAACAATACTACATAAGGGGACTGGTGAGGTACCAGAGTCGTCACTAAGGATTATTACTGATCGATACAGCAGATGATGAATAACTGAAAAACTTTTTTAATGCACTGTTAAAAACTTCTATTATATATTAAATTTAATGAAAATGTAACGGAAGCAAAAGTCAAGCAGGTACATTAAAAGCATTTAATGTTGTCAATGAAATCTAATGCAGAAATTTTTAACAGTGAACGGACGCTACAATTTTATAAGGAAAACGGAAAAAAAATTTTTTTAATTTATTTTTTTTTCGTTTCACCTTAAGACATAATGTTTTGCAGCTACGTACACGCAGTCATCCACGGACATTCATACGTACCGATGTACATATATGAGCAAGCATATAAGTTCAAACTAGTGTAGGTATACATATGAGCGGATGTCATGAAAAAGACCTTCAAATATTTTTAATTTCGAAACTAGACATAGAAATGTTCTAAAAATTGAGGTTTTTCATTAGAAATGCAAGTACTACAATATATAAAAAATTCAAGCAAATCAACTGAAAACGTTTTTTTCATATAAATCGTGCGGGGTTCTTTTTATAAAGATATCTTTCAGCATGAGAATATAGTTAACAATAAGATGACTATTTGACGACAGATGTCTCACTGCTAATCATCTTATAATCTGTTTTCGTGTCTAGAGACAGATTTAGTTTGCATTTGACATCACTGTCAGCGAATCTGGGGATAGATCTGATCTGCGTACGAATCAGGTGCCTTACAGTGAAAACATCAGGGTTTGTTGCCAATCTGTCATCACATAGCTACTGTCAGATCTGCTCTAATATTATCGTCAATTTGACTGCGGAATAAGTACGTCAGATTAGATTCATATTCGAAATCAACTGATACAGTAGACCCTGGCTTTATCATATCTATCGCTGGCATTTGACAATATCCCACAACGAAAATGTATGTTCTTGTATTATAAAAATATGTATTGTATGTGTGTAATTAATAAATAAGACAAATTAAAGGAAATCGATTAATTCAGGATTAGCTTTAAACTTACTATACAATCCTCATTTTCTTTGTTTGTGCACGAACTTTTCGTATGTATACAAGCCAATCATTTTACGAATTCCAAACACTGTCTGAATGACATTAATGTTCCATGCACGTACGCGTGACCCTGAAATTCGGAAGCTCAATGCCTTACGTTTATGGCATCCTTCAGTTGTATTATCAACTTTTACCGACCATTGACATTTCTTGAACACTTTCAATTTCGTGGCCTTTGTTGCTGTCGGCTCGGTCATACAATTATGTATGTGATAATTTATTCCAAGCAAAATTAGTTACAATATATAACAACGAAAAATCACTTATAATATATGCATCTGATTTGTACCAATTTCTGTCAAGATTTTTAAGACGTATGAAATATTTCGCTTTAATTCTTTTATAAAAGCTATTTGCTCCTAAAATTTTGATTTTATCTAATATTCTCTAAAACATGGACTGAATCTATTAACTAAAATTATCGCGATTAAAGATAAATCTTAATATCATACTCTCTTAATTTAAAACAGTGAAAATTTCACTGATTCCATCAGTGACTCAATATTTCACTGAACAATCAGTGAACTATGACCAATTCACTGATGAAATAGTGAAATCCCGCCGAAATGTGTTTGCTCGGCGGTATATTATAACTAACAACTGAAAAGGTGGACTGATTTTGCACTCTGTTTGACGAGTATGTCCAGTTTGTGTTTTACATCATTACATCATAAACTCACAGCCCTGAGGTAAGTATTAATATGCACATTAATAGTCGATTGATGCTGAAGACGTAACTATTGTGAGTAATTATACAGGTTAGGAAAACTCACTGATTTAACAGTGACGAGGCAATGTCACTGATACAAACAGTGAGTATTCACTGATTCGCAGTGGTATACTTATATCTGCAGCAAACAGTGAAAATTCACTGCAAATCAGTGAGTTATCACTGATTTAAATTAAGAGAGTAGAATTTTGTGATAGTCATGCAAATATTCACAGTGAATTGTTTTAAATCTATATTACACGAATTTCAGATCTATATAATTTTTATTGACTGCCATCCTACGGTCAGCAAGAATGGGGAAAGTATGAGTTTCATCGAGGTCGAATCAGTTATTACCAAAAGTCTCCACAATTGCAATATATTTTCTTATCACACAACTTTTCCTTTTATGTAAGATAAATACTTGAATAAGCTATGCAAAATTGCATCTATTAGCCTCTGTTTTTAATATAAGACGTAATTTTTAAAAATATACAATTATGAAATTTGATTTTTATAGTAGAAGACCATGGTCGAGGTAATATTTTTCGCAATAATTTCTTTACAGTTTTTTTTTTATTAGAGGGAATAGTAGAGATACGTAAAAGCATCAAAAAATTAAATTAATTAGCAATTTAATTTCGTGACATTCGAGGTTCGTCTAAAAGATTTGTGTTTTAAGTCCGAAAAAACAATCGACGCGCAATTTAAAGAATCTTGTAAATGTTTATAAATTTACATAGAAAAATGTTAAGTGCTAAGAACTGCTTTCAACCAGTATGCCGTTTCTCATTAATTAAATTGTAGAAGACATAATCTTCTATATTATGTAACTTAATTTCGTAAATTCACCACAGAAACTTATAAAAAATATTTGAAAGTTCTTATAATCTTTCATTTTTAACTTCTTGTAAAAATTAAGATATATACGATGTATTATTTAGAGAGAGGAGCTTATTGTTATAACATTTATTAGAAATGTATTATTGGTATTATTTTAACATAATATAAAATTTATAAAAATTTGATTTTTGGTTTTACTTAATCTCTCTTTTTTGTTATAATAAAATATTTTAATATAATAAAACCAATACAATCGCTAATACCATTTATTACTTTGTTTTCAAATTATATTTCTTAAACAAAAGGTAAGGTAGAAATAAATTTTCGAAAAATTAATAAATTTAAACTAGAAAGTATCTTCTATAAGATGGTATAGTTTTTATAACACTGTTTCATATGTTACAATAATTAATGGTTTCGTAAGATAATAAAAACTGAACATTTAAGAAATTGAGTTCCAAAACAAAATATCCAGCAAATACCGAGTATAACATACCTTTTCAAAAAAAAGATAAAAAAAGCGCCAAGTGTGTGTGTGTACCCCTTAAATCTTTATTTTTTTTCAACAAAACTGAA
>QKQZ01000693.1:0-30131 GCA_003595255.1 Solenopsis fugax | reverse complement strand
ATAATAATAATAATAATAATAATAATAATAATAATAATAATAATAATAATAATAATAGCAATATTAAGGAACTACATAGTTTGTTTTTAATAACTGTATTTTGCTTGTGCTTTCTTTAGCAAAAAAAATCATGATTTACATAAAGATAGGAAGTAACTCGTTACTTGTAACGAAGTTACAGTATGAGTTACTTTTTTATGTAACTGTAACTTAGTTAAATTTTTTTAGTAACTAGTAACTAAAGTAATAGTTACTTTTACAGTTACTTTACTTAGTTTACATATTTCAAATTATCAATTTAATGTAATTGATTAGATCTCGAGGCAAGAACGAATCATAATTGACTGTTAATCGCTTATTGGTAGTGAGCAAGAATAGTGCATTGCTGAGGATTAAATGTATGCCATGTATTAAATGCACCCTCTATGCAAAGTTTCCAGAAATCGGCCGCTGCAATATTACTAAGGGAAGTCACATAGGGTGCGTTCCATTTTACACTCGCAACACTCAGAATCATTTCATCCTTGTTGTTTATTGAATATTATATAAGGATATTATTAAATAATGTTCGCAAATTTTGCAAGCGTTAAGTGAAATGCGCCTATAGGAACCCCAAATTTGTGAACGCTCAGCATCACAGCGTCTCAAAATTAGAGAACACGCTTTAATAAAATGATTTAGTAATGTTAGAAATATAAGAGTCTAATATTTAAAATAGTAATGCATTAAAATATTACAAGAAATTAACAGAAAAGTAACTGAAAAGTAACTCGTTACTTTTTTCCTCATTTTAAAAGTAACTGTAATTGTAACGAGTTACTTTTCAAAGTCAGTAACTGTAACTAGTTACTTTTATTAAATAACTTTCCCAACTCTGGTTTTACAAAACCCTATATTCTTTCCATTCAGGAACGATGAGACATTTTAAAATCTAAAATAACCGAAAAAATTTTAACGGTATTAAAAAAATTGCTATTTATATAAAACCCTCTTCATCCCTAAAAAAATTCTTGGTACACCCATGGATATACATATATGTTACATCTCAAAGCATTACCAAAAATATAAAAATTTCATAGATTGTTCTATTATTACATTTAAATATCTGTGTAAAATTTGAGTACAATTCTGTTATTAAAAGTTATTTAATTTTTTGCTCTTGTTTTTTTATGTAAAACCGTGTGTTTTATAGTATTTTTTGAGGTACTTGTAAATTGATTTGATGAAAAAGTAACATTACAATTTAAATAAAATTTTTTTAAATTAATAAAACTATATATTAATATTTATGCAAAATTTTATTTGGATCCACTTATCTTTGTTTAAAAGTTATTACTTAAAACTGTAGCAAAATATATCTAGCGAAACATTCACTGCTTAAGTCATTATAAAAAATTATTCGTTATTTTGTTCTTTGCAGAGAGAGAGAGAGAGAGAGAGAGAGAGAGAGAGAGCAAAGTTCAGGACCAAAATTCAGATAATCATGACTAATTTTTTTGTCATCCATTAGGAAAAAAAGAATAAACACAAAGTTTCAACTTTTTGCGAAATATGCTGTCACACTAGAAATGGTAATCAATATGTAAAACTAGTATTTATTTTATATATTAATTTATTCATTAATTTAACAAACTGCACACGATGGATATAATAATATTATTAAAAATGTTTGTTATTCTTTAAATTATTATCAATAACACAAAGACTGTAACATTTATTTTACTAAGTGATTTAATTATATTTTTCTAAAGTGTGATCTTTTCTAAGATATGAATCTTTTTAAGTTTATCTCGGACTCCAACTTGATTGTAAAATGGTTGTAACTCATGGAAAAGTTTATTATGGTTGATTAATATAGCTTGAACATATTTTCTATAGTCTTGATCTATGAGATTAATCCATGTCATATTTATATAGTGAGGAAATTGTAATGATATTCTTCTTGTATCAATAATTCATAATAGAATGACCAAAACTTATACAAATATAAAATATAAATTCGGGGACATTTAAGTAAAAACGAAGACAAACTTTATATATCCGGAGACTCTCTCCGGAAAACAGGGACAAAAATTAGTAATTTTAATTTAGCTAGTATTGTACAGCCAAAACATATTCGTAACTTTTAGAAGACGAGCAGGTTTATCTTTAAAGTCCTATAGCTGTTCTTCAAATAAGATTCATTAAAATTCACTATATTTCTTTCCTCAAAACATGATATTATTTCGCAGTCACTTGTGTGTCATATTGGCTTTCCTCTACGGTAATGTCAGTACTTAAAAATTAACAAATCGTTTAAAGATTTGTTATAAAAGGTTTTAGGCTCACTGAGAATTAAAATTTGAATCAAAATCAGAAATTCAAAATTCAAAATATCAAATCCAATATGGCGGCTTCACAATTGGAAAAAAAATTCTATAAATGTTTTTGATGTCAGTAAATTCGAATATAATATTTATGTATATAATTTAAAAAAAGGTCAAAAATTTTATTAACACTAAAGCATATCGCTCAATGCGACCAATAAGTTTGAAATTCGAAATAGTAACAAAGAAATAGAAGCTAATGTAATTAGCTCAATTCACAACTAATAATCGAAAGTATTTATAAAGCTTTGAGAATGATAAATCGAAAACGTTAACTTAAATAAGATGTGTACACAGCACACAAGCAGTGAAGCGCGAATGATTAACTAGTATATAAAGATTAAACGTTTTTATTTACGAGTATGTGTATAGTGATAATCATCTATCGGTTAATTTCAGTATTAGAAATCCGGCAGAACGAGTATTAAGTATATAAGAAGAAGCATAGAAATTACATACATTTTACGAATAATAAAAAGTAGAATGGTGCCATGTTATATTGGCGTTCATGTCCTGTAAAGCGTACTACAATATGCATTTATGTGATAGGCATTATAGTGATAGGCATTTATTCTCTTCGGTGGCGATGTACTAGCTCTATGCAATTTATTCGCACGATGGAAGAACTTACGAGCTTCTCAATATCCCAAGTTTGAGATGAATCTATGCGTTAAGTTAATGTGTTGGTTGGTGGCTATCCGTGATACGCGACTCACGAAACGGCACGCGACTGTCTCTGGTTGCTTTAAACGGCCAACATCTATTTATGTTTTCTTCCTTGCGCGCGACCGGTTGAACCATCACGACAGGCAAGCGATTTAGCATAGCGAATGTTTGAAAGCGATCTGACCTCCGTGAGTTGATTGTTCCGGTTCAAAGTTTCCCTATCGATCCATGCTATGTCGTTAATCTTTCTTTTATCGGCTTACTTGCTTTAGTAAAAATAAGTCGATCGTAGCCGGAACCGGCTACATACAACAGCACATTCAGATAATTATTTATTAAAACTAAAAACATTTCTTGATTAAAAAAATGATTTATTTGTAAACTTCTAAGTAAATATTTATTCGAAATAAATTAATACATTTTGTTGATTAAAAGAATATTTATTTTTCTTAAATTGAAAAACATTTAACAAAAGAAACTTAATAATTACAACAAAAAAACAAATAAACACAAAGAAATATTTACTTTGTTGAAAAGTTTTTTTTTTATTAAATTTAGAAGACTCTAGGATTAAATAAAATTGTTATTTAAATTTAAAAAAATATTTTGAACTGAAAGACATAGATATTTGCACTAGAATAGTATTTAAATAGAATAGTATTTAGAATAGTATTTAGAATAGTGTTACTGTACTATTAGAACACTATTTAATTTTATTTTAGAGCCCAATTTTGAGTATGTATTCAAAATATTACTTTATCATCATTCTTTATAAAAATATGATTAAAAAAGTTTATAATGTTGTGTCTTTTATTCTATTGTGTGTGGTTTTCTAATTAGGGGAAATAAAACTTCGCCATGTTCATCTGTCGACATTGCCGCGTGTTGCTCGTTTGATCTCATACCCAGACAACACAGTAACGTTTAAAAAACATATTTAAAATGTACACTTTGGACGTTTTGGACATATTAAAAATATCCAAATTAGATCCATGGATATCTTAAAAACGTTTTAAAAACATCCAGTGTTACCATTTTGGACTTTTTAAAAACGTCCATTTTAAGACGCAATGGATTAAAACTGGATTAAATTAATACATTACACAAATTCAAGTAGACCAAGTAGCTAGTCTAATAATATCACTGTGAGACACGAATTTTAGATCACAATCCAGACGAAATGATCCTTATAGATTTCCTATCGCTGAAAACAATTCCGTAAATAAAATTGCTCTATCACATTTTTGATTATGTATTTTAGCTCAAAAGTGGCATTTTTGCAACTTTAAGTTCAATTTACTGAAATGTCACGTAATATAGGAATTTCGTTTGCGAATTCGTTTCCAATGACGAAAAATCTATAAAAATCATTTTCTACGAAAACAAAATTCATGCGGCCTCAAAAAATATTTTGCTTGTCAAGTCAGCTAAAGCAATATACGTCGCGAGCATACTTAGAAAATTATTTACATAAGATAAACATTTTTAAAATGTTTAAATGTAAATATACTTTGTATGTTGAATAATGTACGTTTTTAAAACATTCGTATTTAGTCCATAGACGTTTGGATCAGATTGAAACCAAATTTGGACGTTTATTGGATGACGTGTTATCTGGGATATATTACAAAGACATTGCTTGAATAAAAAACTCGTTATTTAAAACAAAAATATCTTTTTCTATAAACAATTAATTTATTAATATTTACAAAAAATTTATTTAAATCTTGCTATTTATGAAATAAATAAATTTTTATTTAACTACAGTTTTTATATTTAAAGAGATTCATTTTCTTCTTAAAAAAATTGTTTATTTTTTTACAACACATTTTAAATCAAAGAGATCCTTCTTTAAATTAAAAAAACTCAAATAGAAAATTACTTTGTATATTTAAAAAAAAATATTGTTTTGAATGCATAAGTGTTTTCTTAAATCGAACAAGTACTTTTTTTACCTCAGAGAAACACATTCAAAAAAATACATTTAAAATTTCATTATTTCATTAAATATTTTTCTCAGTGCACAAATATAAAGTCATTTTTAGCGGCTTATTTACAGTTTACAATCTTGCTTATATGCTGGATAATATATGTATATTATGTAAACTTTATAATCAATTATTTTTTAAATCATTGATTTATAATACAGAATGTTTCAAATATAAAAAAGTTTCAATTTTTGTAATAGATTTTGTAAAAAAATTTTAGACATGTTTACAATCGGACCTGTAAATCTGGTAAGAAAAAACAGAGATAAAAGCATATTGCAAAAATCAATTTTGTAATTAATTGTTACAAGCAAATTATTAAAAATTGAAAATTAATTTCGATATCATCGATTCTACAGGAAAAAATAGTAAAGAAATATGATATTTTTCTTAAATCGTTTTTTGTTTGCAAAAAAAGTAATTTGTTTATAACAATTCATTGCAAAATTAATATTTGCAATGTACGTGTTTTTTACGTCAAAAATGTTTTTTCACGCTCTAGACCTATTTTCAATTTTTATTTTTTGGGTATTCTTGGGATTTATCGGATTAATGCACTAATATTCGTATGTTCAATTTATTGAATTATCCGATTACTTAAGTTCGACTAAAAATCCGAATTTGTGAATGTATTATTTTAAATCCGAACTATTTGCAGTATAAGAAATAGAAAGAAAAATAATAGAGCAAATAAAATTTTAATATTAAATATTAAAATAAAGTTTATCTAAAATTAATATTAAAAAGTATGATATAACAATCTATTTAGTTTCTCGACTATTGGTCACAAGAAATTTCGAAGTTTATTCAAATTCAGGAAATATATAGTTAAAATTGAGACACGAGTTTCAGGACACGCCACACTTGTTCTGGTTCTTAACCTGTAAACTTTCGTCCGTGGTAAACACATAATGGCTGAAATTTCCTGTTGCTACGTTGATTTTTACAGCCGCACAGTTACCTTCCGTGACGCCGTATAATGAGACCCACTAATATACGGTCGCTTTAGCCTTTCCCTATCTTTTTTTCGGAGCAGTTACTCACAGACGGACACGTGAACGAATGCACGAGTGCTCTGCCATCCGAAATCGTCACGAAAACTGAAGAAATCACGACATTTGATATAGGATCGGCTGAAATTAAACTTATGTAATCGATATCTTATCTTTCTGCTTACAATAAAGATGCATTCGTCCTTTGTGTATAGAAAAATTTAAAATAATATCCAAGAACAGTATTGCGCTTAACTTAAAATATTGTCTAGATAAAGATGAGATAAAATACATGTATTTTAGATAAGATAAAAATAATTTAATTTTACATTTATATAGATAAAAGAAAGAATTATATATCGTTTTATCTAGATAATGTTTTACAATAATATCGCTATTGAGCAAAACAGTTTAAGATATATAAAACAATGTATTAATATTTCTATTTGTAAACCATTATTTTCTAAAATCACATAAGAGTTCTTGAAATACAATAACTCAATCTGACAAAAAATGTTCCTTTTTTTATTTGAATGCGCAAATAAAAATCGAAGTTATTAAATACATAGAGAGAGTATATAACTCACATTATGATGATTAAATTTCGTGTTAAAGTTTTCGAACCACTTATAGATTTGAGGCAATTTTTACATTGTGTTATTACCTTTTTATCTGTGTAATCTGTTGTTATCACTTCAAAAAATTTTCTCTTAGGATAAATGATAACTTGGAGATTGAAGCTAAGAGAGAATAATATTTCTTAATCGTTATTGTTAACATAGATAATTTGAAAAAGATAACTTTTTTCATCTAAGATAAAAGTGTAAATAATATACAATCTAATAATATGTATAAAGATAATATAAAGCCATTTCTTCATTTTGATGATTATTTAAATAATTTTATAAAAATAAAAAGGTTGTCTAAGAATTTATAGAGAATAAGAAAGTAAGCATCTTCGAAAAAAAAAAATGTAATTCATATATGGTAACATTAAGTATTTTTAATAATAAATATTAGATCGGTATGTGTATAACATGAAGAAATGCCATTTTTGGATTGAAATGGATCTCAGTGCTTTAATATTTCTATACTAATTATTAAATACATTTTTCAGTTCTATAAATTGCGTGCCAATACGGATTGTCCGACTTGAAACGGAATCGTAATTGAAGTTAAAAATAATATCTCTAATTAAACTAATTGTGAATTTTTATATATAATAATACTTATAAGTTTCTTAAAAAACTGTAAAGAATATGATATGAAACTGTGAAAAATATGATCCCAACCAGGTTTCGAACGTGGAATTCCTTCTTTCCATGATGGACGTTATATCAATTTAACTATAGGAACATGTAATATTTGTCGCAATAACCAGATAATAATTTGGAAGAATGTTATTTTTATATGACGTATATAAACAATAGTAAGTTAAATATTAGACTGATATGTGTATAACACAAGAATTAGAAGTTTTCTATTTTTTCTTTCGTATTTTTGTTACTGTTTCCTTTTTAATTAACCCTCCGTGGGTAAATTAAAAATTAATCCAATGCTTTTTCGGTTGCTTTCCTAATTTAACCAGGTCACTATCTAATAGTATTTTTGAAAGGTTTTTTAAGCTCTAAAAAATCTGAAAAAATTTCAGTTTACTTTTCCAAAATTCAAGAATACGATTTCACAATTGTTTAATTCGAAACGTTTTTCACATTATTTGTACGTGTCCGAATTTGGCACAATAATTCAAAATTGACAATTCATCTAGGTCTTCAAATTCTCGGATTACGGAGAGTTAAAATTATGTATTGATTCAATTTTAATAACTCTTGTAATTAATTTGTGTTATTATATCCTCAAAGATGCGCGAGCTTAAATCTTCTCCAACAAATTTGAATTTTATGACTTATATATAACAGTAAACAGTTTAAAAAAAGATCGAATAAAATGACCTCTAAATTTATCAATCTCTGTATTTATCTATTAAATAAATAGAATAATAATAAAAAAAACACGTAGGTAAAAAATGGATAAAGGCAGAAGCGAGAAAGAAGTAAATGATATTGATTCTACGAAGATTGATTGAAATTATCTATATCTTGATATCAATATCGCGTGATCGATATCTCTCGATTCCAGTAACTAAATCTGTTATTACTCGAGAAATATTTAGTATCGATGTTAGTAAAAATGCATGTGCGTATCGGTTTAGAGTTTAGACGATTACGCAGGTAGCGGGATCTCACAACACCGGTGACATAAGCGTGGATCATCTTGTCCCAGTATCCTGAATGTTACTCTCGAAGGCAAGAGCGACGTGCGCGCGTTACAGAATAATATTTCTGTTCGTTTGAAACGGCCGTATTTATTTTGGATGTCGTTGGCGAGCCGAGAACGCCCACAACACAAACATCATGCAAAATTCACTTTATGCGATGCAATTTCAGATATTTTCGAGAGTACGAGAATACGTTTGGTGGAACTTTTTCATGCGCATCACGTCCTGATCGGGGCTGAATTTAAAATTAGAAATGATACAGACGCGAGTTTCTTACAAATGGTTGAAATTACGTTCTAAATTAAATGACGTTGTGTATTGTAAAAAACTCAACTGAATCATACAGATGAAGATTTATTCTTAAATTATTGTAATCGTATTTTCGTAATTATATTTGATATTATAATTATGATATAAAGAATTTTAGTTATATTAATGATTATCTTCACTTTAAAGATTTCAAATACTAGAATTATTAAATAAACAATGGTTCTATTTGACTAGTAAAATTTGGATTATTTTTGAAATATTGACTACCATGTTTAAAATTATTTAAAATAAAAAATAACAGTAATATTCAATTTCATTTTTTTAAATCTCTCGAAAATACAAATTTTTTTAATATTTAGGAATTTTTAGAAAATGTTAATTTGTTAAAAAAAATAGATACTGAAGTGTGTGACATTTGCAAAAAGAATATTTATCATTAAAATTATTTTATTCGTAATAAAACTCTTTGCATTTCAAAAATCTCTGACCGTTAATAAGTCGATCTATGTTACTGCGCTTCGCATGATCTCACTTCTGACATTCACGGCAGTGTAGGCATGAAGGACCATCGAAAATTGTGTAATCAAACGCATCGCAGGTACTACGTCTCGCGTGTTTCGGCCGCACAGTTTACCGTAACGCCGTAACCATGACACTCGCGATGAATGGTAATGAGAACGCGTGGGAATATCCTGCCTTTTCAATGTTACCGGACTGCACCGCAATGTGATCTTCAACTTTCGCCCACGTCCCCATTCTACGATCAAACTACATCTAAAATGAAGCGATGATAAAGACCGATGATAGAAATTTCTTACAATCTTCCCTATATGTCGCGAGAGTTCAATGTGTCAGTATTTCTCATGCTAAAAGCTGCTATCGCACGTCAACAAATTGTATGAATTTGCCTCATTGTCGCTGAAATGTACTACTTCTAATAACTCTTGTATATTCGCGACTATATCATCTTCAACGTCTTCTTATCTTTGTATGTACGTGCGAGAATATGTTCTCGTTAATCTTATCGAAAGGAGAATTTGTGGAGCGTAATGTCGAAAGAGCAAGAGCTCTTGTAATATCTTCTTGAGCAAAACTAAATGCAAATTTACTGAGAACATATTACATATTCAAAATGAAAAAAATTGTTCTACATTGCATTTGAAAGTAATACAAAAAATTTGGACGGTGATTTTGTACCTGGATCAATAATCATTTCAATAAAAAGTAGAATTATACTTTAATGGGAATGTAATTAAGAGATAATAAAAAATTTGAATTATTTTACATAAGTATTTTAAGTATTCAATATAATTTACATCAAGTTTTATGTAGAAATTAGTTTTGTAAATAAACAAAATTTACTTGTTTATTTACAGAAATAAACTCAGAATCGCAATAAAATGTTGCATAAATCATTTTGAATACTTAAAGTATTTATGCAAAAGATTGAGATTTTGTCATCACTATTTTAAAATATGTAATTCAATTTTTAATATACTACAGAAAAGTAAATATAAACTACAAAAATGTGTTATTAAATAAAAATATAATGCTATTCACTCAAAGAAAAAAAATCATATCAGCAACTATAAATTTGTAAACAAATAGCGTATCAACGATATATTACAAAGTTGTATAATAAAAACAATAATAAGTTATATTAAGACACTAGATATGCCCTTACGAAAAATAGGCGTTGACGGTCCGAAATGACTCAAATTGAGTGTTAACCCTCAAGTTGGAGGTTTATTTGGAAGTTAACACTCATTTGAGTGTCATTTTGGACACTAATTGGGTGTATTTTTTGTAAAGGTGTAGGTATTCCTATCCGTCATTTTGGTTCCTCTTGGTTGACAGTTTATAGCACCCCAAGGAGCATACACCCTCTGTACACCTAGCAGGAACCAAAATGGCGGATAGGAATATCTACATCTCTAGTGCCTTAGTTATACTAGAACTAAGAAAATACAATAATATATTATTCATTTGTAGTAAAATTGTTGGATAAACTACAGAAAAATTGTAATGCAAATGTATAGGTTACGAAAAAATTGAATCAACTGACAATGAGATTCGAACTCGGGATCCCTCGTTCTCATTTTTAGCACTTAGGACCCTATACCACTGCTCTACTATCATAGTTATTCGGTCGTATACTTAATCGATCGTACGTAAACTGGAAATAATCAGCATAACTTACTTATAAAATCTATATAACTATGTATGGTCTATATAACTATTTAACTATCATCGAGGTGTCATTTCACTATAAACTAATAATTGCACAAACATTGTTGCCGTGGTGATACAAACTATTTTATACTTATTATAATTAAAACTTTAATTGCAATAACTATAAAATAGTTTACTGAACTATGTACATTAATTCTACACATAAAACTTAGAATAATTATCACTTTTATAGTTGCCACCACAATGAATTTTTCTCTCAGTGCACAACTTTCATATGTATATATGGTTTATTTAAAATATAAATGTTAACACATTTCCAATTTTAATTTACTTTGTGAAGACTGTGTATGTGTGATGTATCCTTAAATTCCCATGTCCGTATTCTTCAAGGCAACTTCTGCGTCTGCAGAAAAATTAACAAACTTGTGTCAAGAAGTGCGATTTATGTAGCGTTATTTGAACGTGAATGAGATCAAACGAAAGAATAAACTTCTGACGATTCTCCGACTCGCGAATAAGGAGGACTGCATCGAGCGAAGCGACGTACCTTCATTAAAACCGACAGTTTTGCTGATTACAGTCGCATCCGCGCGTTGATGCGTACCTCCGCGAAACGCTATCGCATTATGCATACAATATACCGCGACGAGATCATGTGGAAGATTCGATGAAAAGGAACATTGTTTCAAGGCAACGATATTGGTGTCTGCTGGTGACATCAAACGTCGTATTATTTCGGGAACCGCAGATTATTGCTTCCAGGAACCGTCATTTCGTTAGCACACGTGTTCCAACGAATAAAAATTCTTATTTTAAATTGCATATATTAAACATTATGACTCGGAATATCTTTATTGATAAAAAACCGTCTGATCCTCACGTTTTTCATACGCGGAAATAAATTACCATCTAAAGTAGACGCGATCATCAGAGACAAATGAAATATGTTCATATAACATTTTTTTCAATTGCTTTGAAGGATAAATAAATCAGAAAAGAAGCTCGCATTTTGTAGAAGATTTTATAAACGTCTCTGTGCAACGAGAACGCATTCTATTTCGCCGATCGTGTGTTCGCCTCGTCTGTCGACTTGTATGATTAGTTTTTCTTCCTATAGTCGGATCGCGTTAAGGACGGACGTGCGTATCGCGCAAATAATTTACGTGACAGATTAATGTACACGATCATGCGCCTGCGGGTGTATGTATACCGGTTGCGCATTCATTATCGCGCGTATGCCTCATAGTGACGTGTACGGCAACCATAGCTGGGGAAGGTATAGTAAAAATGACGGCAGATTTAAAAATAAAACGGCGCTAATATGTTTCGCGCAATCCTTATAATTGATCTCGACGATTCGCGAGCGCCCACGAGAACTCGCGAACACTATTCTCGGTGTTCTTCTTCAGTTCAACATTCGTCATCCAGCATACATACATTTGAATGAATAATTTACAATCCATCCTCTCAAAACAGTCAGTTTCAAGGATAACTTATTTAATTTTAGTCGTTAATTTAACTTTTGGATTCATATTTTAGTATTACTACGAACTTCCTATGATTGAAAATTATTTAATTGACTATTAATATTCATCAATCGTGACAAAGAATTTTAACATAATCTGACTTCCACGCATTCTCGCCCGAAAACGAAGAATGATTAGAACAAGAACTAATTTTTAGACAATTTTCAATCATTTTACCTGCGAGACTACAGTCATAGTATATTAATTTAATTTATTAATTTAATTTTTTATTTGATTGACATGGAAATTACCATTATATTTATTAATTATTTATGTTTTCTTATTTATTTTTCGTATATTTTTGCGTGTTTATCTTCGATTTGGATTTAGGGCTCATTTAAATTTCTGTGATTTGCGGTGATACCCAAGATGCCATATTCATTGTAATGAATAATTTGTTTACTTTTGTCATTTAAACGATACTGTTGATAAAGGTTCTGTACAGCACAAAACGCGTTCGGAAATTGATTTTTATAATATCATATATATCAAATCAACATTCAGGATTCCAAATTTGTTACACATTTTGGTTCTTTTTGGAATAAATATGTATTAATTTTCTATTATTTTTAATCTACTCGTTTAAAGGCCTATTTATTTACTTTTTATAGTTGTTCACTTATACGAGCTTGTACGACATTGTCACTTTATTTTCAAGGATAAACTTAATTTCGCGAGAATGGATTCTCTTTCAATTAATCCATTAGGGATTGGCGCATATAAAAAGTTAGATTTTCGCTAATTGGAAATATTGATAACATTCTCTCGTCTATATTAGTTTTATAGGATAATTTTATATGCATGTTTATCGCCTATCATTATACAGAATGTCCCGAAATTAAATGCCAAGAGCGTATAGAGAATCGCGAAACTAAAATGAAAAGTCTTTTAAAAATTTGCTCGTTTTTACTTTGTTTTGAAAAAAATTACAAAAAGTTTTTTAAACTTTTTTACCTAGCCCATATTTTTAATTCGAAAAAAGTCCAATGTCAAAAAATTGTTTGCAATTCTTTCATTTATTTATTACTTATTTATTACAAATTGTTACAGTTTTACTACATATTGTTGAAGTTTATTTGTTGCCAATCAACTCAAAAAAGCAACTGAAAAATTGAATCGTGACTGCGCCAAATATCATCAGAACAGTGTGCTGGCTACAATACGAGCTGTCAGTGCCAGATGCAATGCTTGTAACACTGCAAGAGAATAACATTTTGGACAATACTTTCATTTAGAAAGTAGCAATATGAATATATGTAATAAATAAAAGTGAAAGAATGAACAATTTTTTGACATTAGACTTCTTTTGAGTAAAAAATATGGCTTAGGTAAACAAATTAAATTTGTTTTAATTTTTTTGCAATTTTCTGCAAAACGAAACAAAAACGATCAAATCTCTAAAGAACTTTTCATCTTAGTTTTTCGAATCCCTATGCGCTCCCGAAGACTTGACATTTAATTTCAGGATACTATTGTATATAGTTTTACATTATGCTTAAATCTTTCCCTAAAGATGCATTTTAATCGTTTTATTTGATGTTTAAAATAACCATGAATTTCACTGAAATTCATAAATTATTTTTTTTATGTAGAACTTTTGAAACCAACGTTACATTGTTTCTTTTTCATTACTGTTTTCTTTAAAACTTTTGTTAATGTTGCGAGAAGTAGTATTATTACTTAATTTAAATTCATAAGAAAATTGTGCGAGTAGAATTCATACTTATTTTGAACTTTAATATTTTGGTTCTATAATACTAGCTAAAAGTTAAGAAATTTAAAAACTGCATGCTTCTAAGATTCTTTTTTCTCCTAATCAACGACATATTTTGGTTGTAAATACCAAAATTTTGGCTCTGAAATCAGCAAAGAAGAAGTCAAAAGAAACTTTGCTTTATGATTTATACAACAAAAACGACTATATTTTGCTGCAGTTTTAGATAAATAACGAGAATTTTTAAAAAAGTGGAGCCAGATAAACTTTTATTAAAACGAATATTCATTAATGTTTTATTAGAATATTTAAAAAATTTAATTTAATTCAAAATGCTATTTCGTCATTAAATTTGCAGATAAACATTACAAAACGCTATTTTACATAAAAATCATGAGTGAAGAAATTAACCCTCTGTGTCATAAATTTTGGTGTCAAACCGATTATTTAAACTTTGTACAAAGATTCTTCGAATTTTTCTGAATTAAAAGGCAGAATCTTAAAATTCAAAATGGCCAATATAATATAACGGTCTAATAATTCAAAACATTTCTAATTTTCATAATTTCAAAAAATTAAAAAATTCTTATTTCAGATAAAAATACACAATGATTGAACAATCTCAGAACATCATTATAAAAGATATTTATTTGGATTTGCAGTAAAAAATTGTTTTTTTTTCACATTTTTCAAAGATTATTAAGTTATAATAAAAAAACAGTATAACATAAAATCTAAAAAAGTTGAGAAAAATATTTTAAGGTATTCTAAATAAGTACCTAAATTGCTGTTTCAAAATAAATAATAGTTTAATAAGAAAATTATTAATAGTTTGATAAGAAAATGCATTTTCTCCATAAAAAGCACAAATTTTGAGTATTTACAATAATTATGTAAATACAAATTTACGAATTGCCTACTTTTTTTACTTGTTCATGTACAAGAGACTACTAAAACAAAAAAAAACATGTACTTAAAAATCAAGAATTTCAAAATAATTAAAAAATTGAGCGGAAAAAGATGAATTCCGGGAGTCTTACCATGCCGCAAAGAGTTAAATCATTTTCAAATTAATAAGAGAATTATGCTTAAATTTTTACACAGATATTTAAATGTAATAATAACAGAACAATGAAATATTTTAATTTTTGGTAAATTTTGTGACGTGACATATACATCCTTTAAATTGCAAAAGTTTTATTAGTACAAACTATAATAAAAAGTAATTAAATTGTATATCAAGTTATGTTACAAGACTAATATAGTCAAGCCAATGTTATCAATATTTTCAAGTAGCAAAAATCCAACATTTCATGTGCACCAACCTAATACTTTTACGATGCAAAAATTGATGTTTGATTCTCGTTGTTTTTCAGACGAACAAGAACGCGTGCAGAAGAAAACCTTCATAAATTGGATCAATTCTCATCTATCGAAGGTAAGCGTGTATCAAGAAGAGGTATTTTTATCACCTTTAGGAAACGCAATGAAACGGATTCGCGGAGTGTCAAGTGGCACTCCGATAGTCGTTCTCCGTTTTGTTGGCAGGTGCTTGATAACGATAACGATAGCGAAACGGTAGTTCTCGATAGGGCTCTAGTTCTTTTCTCGTTTAAAGTTACGTAATGCTCTCGATCCTTACGTGACGCATAATAAAACGCGGGCCGCCTCTCTCGTATCGTGCTATCGAAACTTGAACACGGCTGATCTAGCCCGTACCTGGCTCTTGAGTTACGATGCTCGCCTACTTCCGCATCCTTCAGAACTTGCCTTGCTGCGGAAACTCCACTCGTCGTGACATGCATGCATCAAAGGCAACGAAGTTATTGAAGTCGAGCGCTTCGCTCGTCCTCGCACCGAATTCAGCCGTTTCGATACAAAGACTCGTCAAATCTAGAACAAATAACGTCGTAGCGTAGGTATATCGATTCGAAAATCAAAGATAATTCAGTTTATTGTTACGGGAATGTTTTTAAGAGCAAACTGTAATCAGCTATGAATTTACATTATGTACGCTATGGACATTAAATATTAATTATTAAATTATAAAAATATTAATATAAGTATTAAATTATATGTACATTGCAAAAAATAATTGCATTATTTAATTGACGGGTTTCGTTCAAAACCAAACAAGTCCAGAAAATGCAATTTTTAAGAAATAAAAACGATCTCTTATTTTCAAATTGTTTGTTGTATAAATAATATTTCTTTGGACATATAATAGAAAACAAAATTGTAGACTTTTATTTTGAGGACCCATTAAAAGAAAAAAATAAAAAACGTCTAAGTTTTTGCGGGAATTTTATATTTATTATCTATTTATCTTGTAATGTTTTACTTTTTTTATAACATTAATTATTAAAAATTTAAATTCACCACAAAATTTTGACAAAATCATTAACATATTACAAACCAATGGATATCCTTTGTACATTACTTTTGGCAATATAAAAAGAAATTACACACTAAATTCCAACATTTCAATAGACACCAATTACATACATAGTCACTAGATACTATAGTATTGTTATAACAATGAGAAAGTTTTATTTTTCACCATTCCGTTTGTGAATTCAACTTTCTGAAAAATTCAAAAATATTTTCGATCCTACAATACATAGCTTACACGGGTTTAAATAAATTTAGTAGATTCATCAGAGTACAAAAAGATAAACTTTCAATAAGTTCACTCTAATATAGTATACAAAATTAATTTGCAATGATTACGATGCTTGGGTAAACAGATTATTAAAAATTAAGATTATGGAACATAAAAACCACATAAACAGGAACACAGCTCAACGCTCGGTTATGAGAGATCATAGAAATTAATAGGATGTCACAAGAATTTGATTGTATTGTATAGTATTGAAATATTAGAGATGAAGAGAAAATTTTAAATAAAAATTGATATCCGAGATGATTTTTACTCACAAACAAAAATAGATTTTTTTACAGACTGATACTGATCTCTTCCATCAGTTATACATGACATTGTTTATAAATTCTCAATGTTATCATCTCTTATACACAATTTTTATATTAATTTTTGTACGTCTAAATTTGACTTGCCGCTCATAAGATCACGAATCGCATTACCGGCTATATTGTTTTTTTTTCAATTTTAAAATTACTTTTCATATGTTATAAACACGTCTAAATTTGACTCGTGAGTCAAAAGATCATAAATTGCTTTACCGTCTACATCATTTATTGCACTTCCGTATATGTAAATCAATCTATATGCAATTTACGACATCCTAGAGAAGCGTTATGTAAATTATTTCAGACTAACCGTTTATACTTACTCATCACGACATGTCTTATAAACACTTGACTTACTTGCTTTGAATTTTTAACTTGAAACAGTTAAATTGTATGCAACAGTGAGTCATAAATTCATCATTTATGACAATTAGTTATTTGTATTGCGCCTAGAGCATTATAGATATTCTTTAAAGTATTGTGCTGTACTGAAGATAGACCGAAACGTTTATATGTAATTTTTTAATGATAATATACTATTGTCCACGCGAATATTTAATGTCGGGTCCTTATTTGCATTACTTCATACTACTGTGATTTATTCAATTGAGCTAATTTCCTTCAAAATGTAAAATTTAAAACAATAATTTTTTCATTTTTTATTTACAAAATTTTACGAGATGTTTTTAATAAAAACATATTTTATACATTTCTCTTTGTAAGTATCTCTGTATTATAAATATAGTAATTTTTCTCTGGATAACAGATACAAGTACTAAATCAGTAAATTTTGATTAATATTTTAAGGATCAATTGAAAGAGAAAACTGTACAACTTCTAGACTTGTTTGGTTTTTGTAAGAAATATTCAATTATAATTTCAATTATAATTCATAGTTATTTTCGGTGTTAATTATATATATTGTAGATGTTTTAATCATGCAAATAATAGCCATTAATCATTATTACTACGTAAGCAGTAAGCAAATGGTTAAAAAAATTATAATAATTATAATTCATTATAATTGTGATTGCATTTATTGTATAAAAAATAATATTATATAATATTATATTTAAAAAAATGTTTTTTAATTTTTTTACTATATTTGCCATATATTACTTTTATCATTTATTATCTTGATATTTGTATTTTAATTATATTAATATTTGAAATTATCTATTATCTAGATTGATAGCAAGAGTTTGTTCGTAGTTAGCATAATTATACATGAGGTTATTATTACCAATTTTATAGCAATAATTATAATATAAAAACGGAGCTTCTACACTGAGAGAGAACGAAACAGTTTAGGCAATTATAGATTTGACAATTCGAAAATTGAAGTACCTGTCACTAGTTTTACGAAGTAATAAGTACCAAAGTAGTACTAAATACTAAAAAATATAGTTGCAACAATTTATGTGCACTATCAATTGTGAAATAGCTACTCAACTATATTACACAGTTATATAAACTTCATACACGTAAGTTATGACAATTATATTTTTCTAGTTAAAACAATTATTTTTTAAAATAAAACAATGTCATTATAATGAATTAATTATTTACTATGTCACATATTGGCATCAATAATATATTTTTCGTTGAGACTATTTTGTGTAGGTACATAAGATGGTAAGGCTAATTAAGTATTCATATACGATCGAAATAATTATAATAGCAGTGACGGTATAGCATTCTTAGGCATTCTAAGTGCTAGAAGAGAAAAACGAAAAAATTCGAATAATCTCAGCAGATTCAATTTTTTTGTTGTCTACATTTGTATTACTATTTTTCTGTATTTAACGAATGGTTATATTATATTTCCTTAGTTCATATAACTTATTTATTGTTATTATTGCAACTTTGTAATTTATAGTTGAGATGCTATTTGTACTCTTGCTGATACGTCTTTTTTCTTTGAGTGTAACCATAATTATTTTGTCACGCAATTATAGTCAAATACCAAACTCTTCTTATTGGTATAAGTTTTTTTATATACATAATATTAAGATTTGTGTAAGCGGCAAATTTTGCTATCACTAGCATAATTCGCAATATTTAACATTTATATTATATTTTTTTTATTCGTATGTTCGAATATATGATTCGTCCTCGAATATATGATTACACAATTTTCAAAAAAAAATTTTTTTTTCTATAGAGAGTTCCATCACTTCGTATTGACGACTTAATTGAGGATTTGAAAGATGGTACGCGCCTTCTTGCGTTACTCGAAGTTCTTTCAGGGGAGAAACTGGTAATGAAATGTTTGCGCTGTCGTTTGTGAAACAAATGTTAAAATCAGTCGACTAAACGCGCGTGATCTTTCAGCCCGTGGAGAGAGGCCGTAATCTAAAGAGACCGCATTTCTTGAGTAATGCCAATACCGCGTTGCAATATTTACAGAGCAAGAAAGTGAGTACTTATGCTATCCTATCGGCAAATCGAGGATATTGATGCCCAAATTTCTAATTTAATTTAATACTTTCACAGATCAAATTAGTGAATATAAATTCGTCCGATTTGGTTGACGGACGACCGCCGGTAGTATTGGGCCTAATATGGACTATCATCCTGTACTTCCAGGTATTTATCGCTACGTTCGGATATTTTAGTCATGACGGTTATGTAAAAGAGCACCAGTATACTTAGTATGCGGTAGCTGTTTAAATATAGCGCTCGTATCACGTATATCGAAGTACTTTGACAAATATGCAGCAGCACCACATTTTCATATATTGTAAAACCAGTGTTTTAGCCGTAATCTATATAAAATTATCTAAATAATTATCTAGATGAAGAAATGGCTTTAGCTTAAACTAGATACCAACTTTATCTTAGATAAAAAAGTGTTATCTTCTTCAAATTATCTAAGTTAATGTGAACAACGAGTATGAAGTATTGTTTTCAACTTCAAGTTACCACTATAAGTTAACATTTATCTTAACAAGAGAATTTTTTCAAGTGATAATAACAGATTGTGTATAAATCAGAAAATAGTATAGAACAATGTAAAAATTGCCTCAAAATTATAAATGGTTCAAAAACGTTTATAAAAAGTTTTGTCAGTTATTATAATGTGAATTATACAGGGTGTTATAAAAGTTCCAGGACGGCGAAATATCTCGAAAACTAATCATTTTAGGAAAAAGTGTTTCAGATAAAAGTTGTAGGGTTTAAAAAGATCTATTTAGTGATCTTATCAGTTTGACCTTGGATGGCGTCGCCAAGGTCAGATCGAAATGACATTAACTTTTTTAAATAGAATATCCTATTTTTGATTCCAGAATCTAATAGCTGGTGTCAAGAGCTTTCCAAAACACTATAAATAAGTTTATTTTCGTTAAGTACTTTCCGAGTTATAAGGCTTGAATCCAGTCTATTCTAATGCTTCGGTAATGCTTCGTATTGCCTTAACTGGCTGGACTATGTACTCGTCTTGCCTTAATTGGCTGGACAGTCATTACAGTCTTGCCTTAACTGGCTGGACAATGTACTTGTTTTGCCTCAACTGGCTGGACAATGTACTCGTCTTGTTTTAATTGGCTGGACAGTCATTACAGCTTTGTCTTAACTGGCTGGACAATGTACTCGTCTTGCCTTAATTGGCTGGACAGTCATTACAGTCTTGTCTTAATTGGCTGGACAATGTGCTTGTCTTGAATGACCTCTAAACTTGACCTTTGGCCAAGATCAACATCATGTATCTCGCTTTAATCACTAAAACATTTTTTCTGAAAACGCTTTTCTGAAGAGTTATCCAACCGTTAAAGGTTTGACCTTCAAATGAACCTCATGGGGCTATTGGATCCAATGACTAAATACATATCCTAATAAAATTTCCCGTTCTTTCTATTTCCGATATAAAAAATGGGGGTTTCCATTTAAGATTTTCAAGTTGACCTTGAAATGACCTGTACACAAAGAGTAAATCTGTTCTGGCAACCTCTATGTGGTACACATTGGATAATGTTAATGCCGGCGATACTCTAACATTCAGGCCTTATAACTTGAAAAGTACTCAACAAAAATAAACTTATTTATAGTGCTTTGGAAAACTCTTGACACCAGTTATCACTCAGATTCTGGAATCAAAAATATGGGGTGTTCCATTTAAAAAAGTTAATGTCATTTCGATCTGACCTTGGCGACATCATCCAAGGTCAAACTGATAAGATCAGTAAATAGATCTTTTTAAACCCTACAACTTTTATCTGAAACACTTTTTCCTAAAATGCTTAGTTTTCGAGATATTTCGCCGTCCCGGAACTTTTATAACACCCTGTACTACATCTTTCAACTTTGATTTGCGTATTGATCCAATTCAAAGAAAAGCATCTTTTATCAGAATGAATTATTTGAAGAACTCTTGTTTTTAAGAAATACAGATTTCTATACAAATAAAAATATGAATGAATATGGTATATATTGCCTTTATATCTTAAATTGTTTTGCTTAACAGCAATGTTATTGTAATATTATCTAGATAAAATGATATATAATTTTATCTTTTATCTAGCTAAATTTACAATTAAACCTTTTCTTTATTTAAGTTACATTTGTAACTTATCTATCTAGATATCTTTATCTAGATAATTTTGAGTAATTTGAACACAACACTCATACAACGAAGATTAATTTTCTAATTTTCTTGCTCAAACTGAATAATTTATTAATTAATATATTATAGTTGCAGTTAAACAAAATGTTAATTCTATGACACGTATTAAAAATTACATAATTTTTTAACAAAGTAAGTTTTAAATTATGTTGATTACGCGACTGGTAAAGATTGAATATTTCTTTCTCTGCAAATCAAATGATCGTGCCTGTTCGAATAAATTAATCCTCGTTGCAAATAAAGTAATTTTTATCACTCTGCTAACCAAATGTATTCCAATAAACAAGCTACGATCGAAGGATCGCAAGCGGGTGAGTAGTACAAAAAAAGCAAGATCACGAATACGATGAATGATCTTGATCGTTTTAAGAGAGCAAAACAGAGTGCACTTGCATGATATTGCTCATTCTATTAGTACACACGCTAGATTATCGTTAAGCTCGGCAAGAAAAGGAAACATCGTACCAGTTCTCGGAATTTTTTTTAGATCGAGGAGAATACAAGAGCTCTCGAGTATCTTGGACAAGCCTGGGGCAGTCAAAGCAGCCTCGAAAGTCTTGGCTCGGCGGCGAGCGAGAGAAAACGTATCAGCAGCGAAAAATGGAAACAAAGTGCACGGAAAACCTTGCTTCAATGGGTCACCAATGCTTTGCCCAAGTCAGTACTCTGTCGAATTGCTATTTATGTAATATACGTACACAACCAAGCATAGTTTTCTGTAACATTACGGAATGGATTCCTTAGGGACGTTGGTATTAAAGTTCGAGACTTCGGAGAAAGTTGGAGAGACGGAAATGCCTTCTTAGCCATCATCAATGCCATAAAGGCTAATTTAGTGAACATAGCAGCTATGAGAGAAGCGTCGAACAAAGCTCGGCTGGAAACAGCCTTCCAGGTTGCCGAGGTCGAATTAGGTATTGCCCGACTATTGGACCCTGAGGACGTGGACGTGTCGCAACCCGACGAAAAATCGATTATGACATACGTCGCCCAATTTTTGCACAAATATCCAGAACCGGGAAACACGGCTCCTGATTCCTTTGCGACTATACAAGAGGAATACGACGGTCTTCTTAAATGGCTGAACGACAGAGTCAGGCATCTCGAACAACTTGATAGAACAAACGCCTATCCACAGAGTTATCCGGTACTTTTATAATAAAATCTCAATAGATACCGTAAATCTTAATTTTAATCTTTTAGTGTAAAACATTTACATCTCTCTTTCTCACTCGCTCCGCAAGAAAATCATTCAAATTAATGTTAAAGTCTTAAAAAAGAGAAGAAAATATAAATAAAAATAAGAATAAAAGAAAATAAAGATAAAAATTTATTATTCTTTATAAATATTTTTTCAGGAATATATGCTGTTTAGAGCAGAGACTGATGAGAAATCAATTATATATAAAAAGATGCAAAGTTTGGTCGATACACCCAGTATGATAAGTATCACACGAGATTCTTGGAGACATATACAAATGTTGTGGCAGCAAATGGAGCTCTTTGTAGGTTTTCCTAGTTTCTTCAACTAAACGAATAGAAACTTATGTTATACGAATTTCTTTTTAAGAAATATTATTTTTAAGAATATAAAAATTTCTTTTTAAGAAATGTTGTTTTAAGAGTTGTTGTTCTTCTCTTTAGATGCAGCATTGGCTTTGGTTGTTAGATTCAATGTTACCGGGAGAATTAGGAGAAGTCGGCAAATGGTTAGCGAGAGCCGAAGCTCTCTTATGTTCGGACAATAATATACCACAAGAAATGTCAGAAAGCACAGCGAATATTATCTCAAACAAGCTGGAAGACCATAAAAAATTCTTCCTCGAATTACCGACAATGACAGAGAAATTCCAGCACGCCAAGAACTCGCCGTTGGCGCGACAAGTCCGGCCTGAACAATTAGATAACATGTCCGGGCGCATCGATAGCTTGCCCGATCGCGCCGCTAAGAGAAGGGTAAAATTAAAGTTCTTAGAGCATAAGTGTTGCCTGATCGCTTTTCTCTACCTCGTCGAGACCAAACTGAAAGGCTGGAACATCAAATACGGCACGGAAGAGAAAGTGCACCAGATGTTGGAGCAATATCGTAATTTTGTCTCTCGAAATAGGATATTTCAGGAATTTCAAAAGGCTTATTTGGACATGCAGCAAGTCGCGGAGGAGTACAAGCGTGACGGTGATATAGGTAAAAGTATCTTAGTCGATTATTATTAATATTCATTTAATAGTAATTGCCAATAATAAGTTTTAATAGTACAAAAAGTATTTATACTTAAATCTAATTATTAATCCTTCGCAGACTACTAGATCTTTCACTGCTTATGTTCAATTCTACCAATGTATAATAGATTAATTTTAAATCTCGGTTTAACTTGCTTTTCACCTTTTCTTGATTCTTAGAATTAGAAAAACATAAAAAACGAGATTAAAGTTAATCTTCATTGATAGATATAAACATAAATCGGATTACATGGGTCACTGGTAAACGGTTTCGTTTTTCAAAAAGTTTTTGGGCTCTAAAAATTTTTAAAAATTCTTGTATACCTTTATCATTTAGAAATATGATTATACAATTATGACTAAAAAATTTGTTTACTTTTTTTGTACATATCTGAATTTAAATCAGCAAAAATGGGAAAAATCTGAGTCAATATGATCCAAGTTATGCGGAGAGTTTATATAATTATTACATAATGATTAATTAATTCAAACGTAATGAATTTTACATATTAAAATATTAAAACAATTCCCTAAATAAATAACAAAGTTGAGAAATAATTGGTTGCTTGTAACGAAATACAATTAAAATTTTTTTTCAGTTACTTAATTTTAGGTCGCCATTGCTATTTTTGGTTACCTTCCCCGCCATACTGAGGTCTATAAAACATTATTCAGAGATATAGTATGACTTTGTCATGCTATATCTCTGAACTGGAAGCATATTTTTCAGCTCAAAATATGTGAAATCGATATCTCAGACTAAGACAAAGTCAGATGAACAAAAATCGAATAAAAAATATTTACACAAGTCGTTACTTTTTTAGTAACTGTAATTATAACATGTTAGAGTCGGTAATTTTTCAGAGTCAGTAACTTATAACAGTAACTAATTTCTTTTTGAGAAAGAAAAACTATAAGTAATTACTTTTACAAAGTAACATTTCCAATCCTGATAAATATTAGGAACATTATGTAATAACTTTTTCTTCATTGTAATAACGTTAACGTATAAATTTGTACTTTTTAGATCGAGAGGAGAGCCTCAATATTGATCGCTTTATGCGCGAGACCGCCGAAAAATGGAAGAATGTATCGATGGATCTGCGCTGCGTCCAGAGTATGCTCGAGGAAGTTGTCGCATACTGGCGTCGTTGGACCATCGTCTCAGATGAATTTGAGGCGTGGTTACTTCTCGCCGAACCTGCTCTGAATCTTCCAGAGGAAGAAAAAATGGAGTTCTTTCAAGATATCAGCGTGTGGAAGGACAAGCATCAACAGTTGTCCGACACCGTAAGCTTTTTGATCGCCACATCTGACGAATCGATTGCATTTCATCTGAAGGAGCGCTACACAAATTTGACAGCAAGGTGGGAACGGCTCTTTCAAGAGGCCAAACAATACATGCACGCGGGTGATCTCATTCGAACGCGAAAGGATTACAAGACGGGAGTGGAGACTTTACAGAATTGGCTAAGAAATGCCGAAGTTGCCTTATCAACTACTGGATTAAGTTCTACGGAGCGGATCAAGGCTTATGGAGAGAAATTGCAAACTCTTCACAACGAAGTCGAGGGCATGGAAAACCTCTTTAAGAATATCAGTAAGAAGTTCCAGACCCTTATCCAAGATTTGTCTCGCGACGAAGTCGACAAGATGATGAACACTTTGAAGAAAGAAAAGGAAGCGCTTGTTAAAGTACGAGCCTTGATACCGATGCAATTGCACTTATATCATCAATTATTAGTGCAACAAGAATCCCTAGAAACAGGGCAAAAAGAGATATCCACGTGGCTGGATGAGGCCGAGGGCTTTTTGGCCAACATCAATCTCGCGGGTGGTAGGGACGCTGCTCTGGCTCAACTAGATCGTCATAAGGCTTTCTTTTCAAGAACACTCTACTATAAATCCATGCTGGAGTCTAAGAACAAAGTGTTCGCCAACATTGTCAAGGCCGTGGATAGTCACGCCAACGTGGAGACTGCCGAAGGTGGAGCTACCTTAAGAGAACTCAACGATCGATTTGTTAAAGTCTCTCAAGCGGCGCAAGTTTGGGAACAACGTTTGCAAGAGTCTGTGCGACGTTGGACGAAGTTTAAAGAGTGCGAGCGGCAAATCTCTGAATGGCTCTCGGTCGCCGAGACGATGATCAACGAAAAGCACATCGACAACCGTCAATCCGTCGAATACCACAAGAACTTCTTCGGCAAAGTCAATGAAAAATGGATACAGGATCTCGTGAAGGCCGGTCAAGATCTCCGGAATGTGTTACCAGTTGATCAGCAGCTACCTATTACAAGCACGGTGGAAGCTCTTCAGAATCGCTGGAGGGAAGTACTTACCTTTGCGCCGCTTCATTTGATGAGACTCGAGTTCCGTCTAGACGAGGCCAGTTTCCTTCAGTATCTCAAAGAAATTGAAATGGAGATCAGTTCTGAGCAACAAGCACTTATCAACAATGACGACGTGGACGGTATTCAGCAGCGCAATAGAGAATTCTTTGTGAACCGTGGCACCGTCCTCGAGGTCGAGCGTTGTCTACAAACTCTGAAGAAAATTAGCGATGCATACAACAAGCTTAAGCCAAAGGACACCAGCCTGGCTAATGCTGCGCAAAATGCCGAACGTTTGTGGGAAGAAACCGCGCAGAAAGTGGAGAACTTAAGGGAACAGTTGCGCGAAGTTCCACAACAATGGGCGACTTATAGACAAAAGTGAGCATTCACAAGGATTTTTGCGGTCGCTGATTATGAACGAAGAAATTAACTTGTAAATGCGTGCAGTGTTGTCGCATGAATATGAAAAAGAAAAGAAACAAAAAATCAATAAAATATGACTTTTTAGGATTTTGTTCATCATCCTGTATTTTAAAAATTTGTAAATTTTGACTTCGGTTCGAAATCAGTAACTCCAAAAATTCTTGGATACCAAGTTTCAATATATCATGATTAAAGGAAATATTTTCTATAATATACAATATTTTATTATACATAAAACCAAAATTTACAGACTTTGAATCGCCATATTAAATTAATCATTAAAAAATTTTAACTTTAGATTTGGATTTAGTGATTAAAAATTTTACTATGTATGCAAAAAATTCGGAATAAGAAAAATATTTTTTTTAATTTTTAAAAGGTGCTACATATGTACATATATGTGACATGATGCTTTAAAAAATTAACTTTAGTATTACTGCTCGGTGCCAAATTCTTCCTTTAGACGATATGCAATTGATTCTAGGTTCGATGAAATGGTGCATTGGATGGATCATGTTGATAGTACGTTGAGAACCATTTTACATGAGGTCAATACTTTAGAAGAATTCGAGAAGGAGAAGACAATATTTCAGGTAAATATCGGTCAGTTTCAGACACAATTTCTCTATCACATCATTGAAATATTTAAATACTTTGCTTCACCTCTTTCTGCGTTCTTTCCGGATAGCTCCAGACTTTGACGGTAAATATACGCGTACCTCTATCTTTGCTTATTTTTCTTGAAATTGCTTTGCTCTCAAATGGCAATTGTTATGGGAATAAAATTTCTAATAAATACTGATTTAATATTTATCTAATTTATTTATGAATTAATCAATGATTTAAAAATTTTGCAAAAATGAGCCAAGCTGGATTATGCTGTTTATATTAAACTATATTCAACTTAAATGCTGTTACATAAAAATACTTTGAAATATAATTGCATATATGCGTATACGTTTCTATCCTGATCAGATCATCTTCAGTGTCTAACATACACAAAATAAATTAATAATACTCTAATGCCAATAAGTTGTGAATATTCACAATTAAAAACGTGATATAAATATGTTAGTCGTGATATGTGTTTGCTATTGTCAAATCAAGTAAGAAAATAGCAACATTACAATTAATATATTTACATCAAATTTTTACTTATAAACATTTGCAAAAAATAATTTACTAGCGTTGAAATATTATTAATTTGTGTATTAGGCATTGAGAAGATAATCCGATCGGGATCGAAACGTAAGCAATTATAATTCTGAATGTTTTTATGCAATAGCATTTAAGTTGAATATAATTTAATAAAAGTATTACAATTCAGTTTGGCTCATATCGCTTTATTTCCATTATATAGAATTATTATCCGCTTGGTTTCAATAATTTTAATTTAAAAGTTTTACTCTAAGAACTTTCTTTTATCATCTTTCTTTCATCTCTTTCATCAAAGTCTGATGCATTGTTTAAGTCGAATATAATAAATATCACAAAAACCTTTGATTATTTGCAGAAAATCTGTCGCGAAGCTGACAGCAAGCGTGAAGAAATGAAATGGCTGGTTCAAACTCTTGACAACCTGACATTGAATCGTTCGGATCGTGATGCACTGACGGCACAGCAGAATTTGGAGCAACTGATAACTCGATATAAAAACTTGATACCAACAATTGAGATTACAATGACGAAGACAGACATTTATTCGAAGAGTTATACCTATCGTAAGGAAGTACGCGAAGTGTGCACTTTGTTGCGTAAGGTTCGCGAACAATCGAAAACTGAAGTCGCGCCTGAGGTTCCTGAAAAATTACAAAACGCGGTGGCTCATCAGGAATCGCGTCTTAATCAATTAGAACAACAACGAGCGACCATTGTCAGCATGTTGCAACGCGGCAAAGATCTTCTGAAAGATCAACACACTCCACCCTTCGTCTCTTCCGAGGTTCAACAGTTGGAAGCCAACTGGAACGACACGTATGGTCAAAGTATGGAAACGTTGAAGTCTTTGAAGGATTCGCAGAAACTCTGGAACATCTATCAAGAACAAAAGGATGAGATTTTGAGATTGATCGAGCAAGCTGAGAAAGAACTGCGTCAAATTGAATTGACATCTTATTACGACGCAGCTCAAGTATCTTCTGATCTGCAAAAGAAACAGGAATTCAAGGCAAATCTGAGAAAGTCAGCCGAGGAAATGATAAAGAAATTGCGCGAAACGTATACTAATCTTTCTCAAACACTCGAACCGCCAAGTAAGAAAGAGATTTTGAAAAAGGAAGTGACGGAAACCGAACAAAAGATGGAACATACACTGAAGATCGTGCGCGAGAAAGTGATTTATCTTCAAGAACATAGCACTCGATGGAATAAATTTCAATCAAAGTACGTGGAACTTCGATCCTGGATTCAGCAAGCTGCGCCCCAATCAGTTGCGGATATCGAAGATGCTGCAGTCTCACCTGAGGAAAGAGTTCGTAAAACGGAACATCTGCAGAAAGAGATAAAGGAAAAGATGTCGATTTTAAATGTGATAGAAGACGAGTCCCGGAAACTCATAAAAGGTAAATATGCATTTTTTTTTACTAAAAATACACATAATTTTATTTCTTTGTAGCTTAACTTTTATTAATTTTTATATAACTATTATAATTTCTAAGTATAACATTTCTACTATTTCTATTGTATAAATAATTATAGACAGACTTTGTTTCTACATATGATGGCAAATCAATAAATACCCGCGTTAATAATGAAGATGCAAGTTTTTCACAAAAATTTTTTTTAATTTTTCAACGTAATCCCCTTTTAGGAGGATACATTTTTCTCAACGCTCCTGCCATTTTGTAACCCCTCCGAAAAATATGATTTATCGAACTCTACAAAATAGGCCTTTGTTTCGGCAATGACTTCCTCATTCGACGTGAATCTCTTTCCACCAGCCATTTTTTCAAGTTTGAAAACAGGAAAAAGTCACAGGGGATCAAATCTGGAGAGCACAGTGGATGCGGCAGCAATTCGTAGCGCAATTCGACCAATTTGGCTGTGGCGACTGCGGAAGGATGAGCCGATGCATTGTTGGGGTGAAAATTTTTTTCGCCAAATGAGGCCGTTTTCTCTTCAATTCAACATCGAATAAGCCCAATAAATCAGCATAGAACTGCCCTGTGATAGTTTCTCCCTTCTTCAAATAGTCGATGAAAATTACGCCTTGCGCATTACAAAAAACAGTGGCCATCACCTTTTCGACCGATAGGACCGTCTTAGCCTTCTTCGGAGCCCGTTCGCCGGGTGAAGTTCACTGTTTTGACTATTCCTTGGTCTCCGGTGTGTAGTGATGAATCCATGTTTCATCAATGGTTACGACTCGACGCAAAAATTCCTGCGGATTGCACTTAAGGCGATGCTAGACTGACGGTGGAACTCACTCGACGTCGGTACTGCAGATCATTACAGATTTTTCTTCGACGTGAAGTCTAACGACTATGAACCGCGCGCGGGGCAAAGAGTAAGGGGAATAGGCTAGCGCTCTTTGTCAAACGCACTCATCTGT
>QKQZ01000688.1:0-15097 GCA_003595255.1 Solenopsis fugax | reverse complement strand
ATGCTAAAATATACCTTGAAAAAGTTTAGAAGTGCTCAAAAGTAAAAATGCCTTATAACAATTATTAGTTATTGTGTATAGGCATATTAACGCCACTAAAAAACGGCGGGCTACTAATTGAATAATTTCATAAACAATTGTTAAAATTCGTCACCTAATAATGGTCATAATGGGGGTAGCCATGTCTGCAGTAGCCATAATACCCTCTTTTCCTCTACTTGGTACGTATATCAAACGATCGGTGTAAGCCATTATTTGAAAGCCGCATTCAAGACCTTCAAGCTAGACTAAAGTTAAAAAATTAACATATATCTAACATACTCCCCAAAATTACGTAAAGAGTATACGCCTGTATAAATCACTGCTCCCTGCAAAACTAAAATTCAGCTTTTATAAAAATACAGTGAGCACTATGATAAAAGTAGCTATCTTACAATGTCTAAATAGACTGTAATGATCGAGGTAATTTTAACGATTAACTCTTAGAATTCAATGCAAATTATTATGTATCTCACGATCCACGTCTTTCCTCTATTGTATAGTTATTTTTAGAGATTTGAAGGATATATTACTTAACATAAAAATGAAGTCAAAACGTAAAAAATTAACAAAAGGACGAGAGTTGACATGGCAGATCTAAGAAATAAAAAAATATTAAATTGTAATGAAATTATACATTATAAGTATAACAGGACATATTTTAACGTTTATTTTAGGCATAATTGTAATGAAATAATTTATTATTAGCGTTTTCTTCTCATATCTATAAATATCAATCAATACCATTTATACATCAATTATAATCATTGTTCTAATAATCATTAATAAAATATTAAGTTAAAAATTACACGCGTTTATATAATGTATACCTAATATATATTATCAAAAATTTATGCTATCAATTATATTAGAATAATCACTATAAGTCAAAGTAATATATAGTATGCATCATATCAAACTTTCGGGAGCGTCCCAAACGGACGCAATGCAATTAGACACAGCCATTCACATCGGCCAGTCCCTAGATATTTCCTGCTGTACCACCAATCAGAAAATTTTATATTAAGGCTCCTGGCGCTTCAGCCGAGAACTCCGCGTTGACGGTAGCGACATTCCGTCGCGGCCAAAATTAGAACTAATAGACAATGAAAAGCGACGTGTTGACGACAAAATTTTGTCCGACATGCCATTTCGTTATTAAGTACTTAACTGTGAAAATGTGACTTGTCTCGTATTTATGAAATTCGTAAAAATCGGTTACGACTAAAGACATCTTCGATTTTTGTACGAAAACCATATTTCTCCCTCTTTTCAGTAGCTGTCAAACCGCCATGTTTTCCTGCCTGAATAGTCTTGACTTTCCGAGCCTTTCACGACTATTTAATGACTGTTAGGCAGTAAAAGGATAGTCGAGACCGATTTTTACAAGTGTTTTAAAGCCATCTGATTAGTCTGTTTTATCCAAATTGGCTTTATTTACAAATGGGACATCGGAGAAAATTACGTGTCATTTCACGCAATTTCACGCTTCTAACGTCACGACTTCAATATGACCGCGGCAAGTAGACAGGAGCCTTAAAGCAGCCAATCAACGATGTGTCCAAATGGGCCTCACCCAAATTTTCTATGATTAGTTTAAAAACTTTCCAATCTTATTACGTACATAATTTCTTATATTGTACATACGATTGTACAATACTTATTTTTCAGTTAAAGTTTAAACAATTTTCTAAAACAAACCCTAGTCGACTTGAATAACTTGATCTTTCAAAGTAAATATTTTTTCTTGCTGCTTTCCTAGTCCAATCAGGTCACTGGTGCTTCATAATATTTTTGCGAAAGTATTTTGGGCTCTAAAAAAATTTTTTAAAATTCTGTTACCCTCTTTCAATATTCCAGAATACGACCTCGCAATTGTTTGACTCGAAACGTTTTTCAGTTTTTTTTTGTATGTATCTGAATTTGTGAGGCAGAATAACTCAAAATTGAACATTTCTCAGGGTCTGCAAATTTTCAGATTGGACAACGGAGAGTTAATATTTTCCAAAAATATAATTTTTTAAAGATACTAGGGCTGATATTCATAGTCGATATTTTTATATTTAAGATCGTCTCAAGTACTGTCTTAAAGATATCATCAATCAATCACAGAACCGTATTAGCATCTTAAATTACATTATTCAAGACAATCTTAAAATAAGATTCGATTATGTATACCGACCTTAGACATACATATCTCACTAGATCTAAAAAAGTTAAATAATTTGAAAATAAAAATCACAAAATTAATTAGCTCATCGTTCTCAACTTTTTAACTTATTACACTTTCCTACACATCAAATAAATAAAATATCACAAAATTAATTAGTTCATTGTTCTCAACTTTTTAACTTATTACACTTTCCTACATATTAAATAAATAAAATACCATTTGAGAAAAACAAAAAAAACGGAAGAGCACGATTAGAAACATTTAGTACGCAATATCTTATTGATTTCTTAATTAAATTGGCAAGTATCTTTATACAAAACTTTATTCGCTCTGGATATGTATTATGTACACTTTTTGTTCTTAATGATAGTTATCGGTGCCATTAAGCAGATATTGTATATGGCAAAAAAGCTGCAACGACACCGACATCGTTAAAAACAAAAACCGTGTACAGAATACATACCTTGATAAGGCACCTTTTTTTCTCCTCACGTTTGACGCTTAAAATAACAAGTTATGAAAATGAAAATCTCTTGATGAAAATCGAGCGTTTGTACTCGTGAAACGTGAATTCGCGCGCAATTGAGTTGATAAGATTCTTCAGCCGAGCGTATCTTTGAACGTTTGCCGCCACAAGACGAGAGCCGAGAATCGTATAGTAACCTGGGGTGTGTTCAGGGAGACGCTATTACTGCTATTTACATCATTCAATTTTTGTTTACATCTAATGAATGATAAAGATAAAAAACACAAATAGTGCTAATAGCGGTCTTTCCGAACGCACCCCTGGCACTGACGTGCATCACGCTTTCACGCAACTGCACTGCACACTGGCGCACAATTGGCGTGCATGGGAGAGTAGCCGCATGGCGCGCCATGTGTCGCGTGCAGATGTCGCTGACGGCGCGCGTTTCCGGCGATCTGTCTTGATCCTGCGTCAAGCGAGAGTATAATCGTACGTCTCGTCGAGGCTGCCAGCTGCCACATCCCATCTAGGAAAGAAAAGTATATACGAAAAATTGAATTTGATTTTTTCCCATCAATTCCGACTTCCCTCGCACGTGTCCTTGCACTGCTCCGATTTGGCGAATCGGCGAGGTGGCATTGCCTCCATTCGACCGCCCAGAGGAACGCCATTATAAGCCATACTGACTGTGCAGCACGGTGAGTGGTACCGTTCATTTTCACGTGCGTCAGCGCGTACCCGGGAAATTTCGTACACGTGCCGTTCCGTACGCAATCTGTACGCGAGAGCAACGACGGAGTGACAGCAATTGCGAGGCGTGTGGGAAAATCGCGTCGCGAGGAGCCGCTGGTCGCTGAAACAAATCGGAGGTAAAAGTCCGGCTCGCGGGCAACTAGACGGCGCCATTCCCCGCCGGCGCGGTAGTAGCGACTCACGACCCTCCGGCGGATACCGGTTCCCGGCTTTCACGATCCAACCGGCTTTTCTCTCCAACTTTTGTCTTTGTCATCGATCATCAGCACGCGAACCACTGGTCGAGTATCGTTGCTGCGCCAATTCCCCCAACGGCATAACTGAATCGTTCACACGGTCACGCTTCAAACGCGTGATCGCAAAGTTTTTGAGCACATTTGATCGCGACGTCGCTGGTTGCTCTTTCGGACCGCAATCCTCATGATCGATCTTTCCTAAGTCAGGCATTCCCGAGCCCGAGTGGCCGCTCTTCCTGGAGGCGTTTGTCGCGTGTAAAGTCCGCGTCGCGCGCACGTTGCTCTTTATGTTTTTCACAGGGCCACGGAGTCAGATATCTAACGTTGTTTTTGTTATATTGCAGAAGCGTTCTCGATTTTCACTCACAAACCCACGAAAGATTCACGATCAAAATGGCAAATGAGCCTGATATGCCCACTTTCAAGTGCGTGCTGGTCGGCGACGGTGGCACTGGCAAGACCACCTTTGTCAAACGGCATCTAACCGGTGAATTTGAGAAGAAATACGTTGCGACTCTGGGAGTCGAGGTTCATCCGCTGATTTTCCATACCAATCGTGGACCGATCCGCTTCAATGTCTGGGATACAGCTGGCCAAGAGAAGTTTGGTGGCCTTCGTGATGGCTATTACATTCAGGGACAATGCGCTGTTATCATGTTTGACGTTACATCCAGGGTAACGTACAAAAACGTGCCCAATTGGCACAGGGATCTGGTCCGTGTCTGCGAAAACATACCGATTGTTCTTTGCGGTAATAAAGTTGATATAAAGGACAGAAAAGTTAAAGCCAAGAGCATTGTGTTTCACAGGAAGAAGAACCTACAGGTAATTTATATGTGATAACATTATCAATTAAATATTTGCCCTTTCTATTGTCTTTTTCTATAATCTCTTAATAACGATTCAGTGATCTGATATTGAGTGAAGACATTTTACTGTCTCTCTAATCTGAAAATTCTTCCTATTATGTCGATATTGTCTAATCTTATAGGGTGTATAGAATATATTATCTTTTTATGTTGTAGTACTATGATATTAGTGCCAAGAGTAATTACAACTTTGAGAAACCCTTCCTATGGTTGGCTCGCAAGTTGATTGGAGATCCAAATTTAGAATTCGTTGCTATGCCTGCACTTTTGCCACCGGAGGTCACAATGGATCCACAATGGCAGCAACAAATCGAGAAAGATCTCAAGGAGGCTCAAGAAACGGCTTTGCCAGAGGACGACGAAGATCTCTAGTTTATTTAACTAAGATCTTATCATTTCAAAATTGCAATTAAAAGTGTGTCTCTTTTTTTCTTTTCTTTTAATTTAATAATTAGATTGTTTATAAAGGTCTAGATTATAAGTATTTTGCCAATAAAAGTGTAAAACGTATGAAAATCTTGTGTTATTAAAAAATTACTTTAATTAAAAATGACAATAATTAGGTTGCTTGAGTTTACCAAGGTTCAGCTTATAAGTATTTCGCTAATAAAAGTGTAAAATCTCATGTTACATTAATTAAAAATAACTTATTTCCTTGGACTTAAAATTTATATATTAATTTAATAGCAATACTGTATCATATTCAAGGTTAAAAAGTAATGTGTTATTGCATTATTTTTTTGGTAACGATCGTTACTTTGTCTATAACAGTAACATCGTTACATTTTTACAGTCTTCAGTCTTTACTTTTGACATTACTTTAGTTCTTCATTATTTTTAATTAGTTTCTGGGAATGGTCTTTACAAAAAGTAAGGCCTTATCAGAGTTGGAAACGTTACCTTAAAAAAGTAACGCGGTACCGTTACCATTACTTTTTGTAAAAAGTAACTCGTTATTGATTTCATAAAGTAACGCATTACCGTTACCGTTATTTCGAAAATGACGTTACTTTTATGTAATGCTAAAGTATAATATTAAGTTATTAGATTTTAAAATTATATTTTAATAACCAATTTTATATATAATAATAAGTATTAAAACTTTAATTTCTTTAAGCTATATATAGAACATAGCATTTTTTATATCTATTAAACTTATCTAATAATTTTTTTAATTCTTTACATTAATCTTATTTATTGTTTACTATTTTTATACTATACCTAATTTTTATAGAAATTTAGATTAAACATTGTTTTTAGATTTTAAATATCGTCACATTTTAAATCTCAAAATTAAATGCAAATTTTTTCAACAATATACATATATTTAACAAAAGAAATGTTAAGTTTTTATACTACAATAAATACAAAGTTTTAAAAGAATCCCGTACAATATGTAAAAAAAATATTAGTCAATTAAATGTTTGTCAAGAAACTATAATAATGACATATTAAAAATTAAAGAAAATTTACCAATGTTTTTCTTTTCATTCAAATCGTGTGAAGTCCTTTAACATGGAATAATGAGAAAAAACCTTCATTGCGTGATAAAAAAAAAACATTCCATGTACACTGAAGAATATGATTCTTTCACTGAATCTTATTGCAATTGTAATTCGTAATCACATTTGAATGATTGTGATTGATTATGAGTGATGATTAATCAAACATCATTGATCAATATAAAAAATTAACTTTAAACTAATTTAATAATTAATCATATATTTTTAAGAACATTTTCCAATTGTATGTACATTGCGCATTATTTTGATTTTGTAAATTTCATTGCTATTTTATTTGGATAGAAATATATATTCATTCGGAATATTTGTATCCAATCAAGACTTTAATGCGCGATCAATGCGTGATCTATTGAATAGATAATAAGGAACTAAAGTAACGGCTGAATTCGTTACCATTACTGTAAAATTATAATGACGTTACCGTTACTGTTACAGACATAAAAAATATAATGCTCGTTACCGTAAAAAAGTAACAAAAACGGTAACGGCGTTACAAATAATGCGTTACTTCCTAACCCTGCCTATTATACAGTAGAGAGCCTTTAATCAGAGTGGTGCCATACGGCTAACATCTGTGATTGATCCGATGTTTCAGCCATTCCTACCAGTTTTTTAATTCTATTTCAAGATTATGTATTTAAGGGGGTCGATCATGAAACTTTTTCTCAAGGGGGAAACATGAAAAGTGAAAAATTTCTTCATTAACTTCAATGGTAAAATTTCCACTATTCACGTTTCCACCCTAGGGAAAAAGTTTCATGATCGACCCCAAAAAATTGAAATAGACTTTGTATATAAAATAATGTTATTATAACAAAAATAATGTTATTGCACAAAATAGAATTGTATATCCCATATTTCTATAAAAATATTAGTATTGTTCGTTTTATTTGTTCTGGATCTACTGGAGCCAAGCAGACTTGGCTATCTTTAGATAGAGAAATGTGGGGTCTACAATGCAGTCGTTAAGAAAATTATCCAATCGTATTTTACACACATTTCATATATTAGAAATGCAATTGAATAATTTTCTTTATACATATGGTTATACAGCAAGTTTGTTTAGAAACTTTGGAAGTGAATCATAGAACAGAAAGTGAACTAGGAAGTCACTTTCAGAGTTTTGCATCGTCTACAATACAGTCGTTACGATGTTACGACGTTGCGACGAATCAATCAAAGAAGAGAAATATGATTTTTTCTTCTTTGATTGATTCGTCGCAACGTCGTAACATCGTAACGACTGTATTGTAGACGATGCAACACTCTGAAAGTGACTTCCTAGTTCACTTTCTGTTCTATGATTCACTTCCAAAGTTTCTAAACAAACTTGCTGCATAACCATATGTATAAAGAAAATTATTCAATTGCATTTCTAATATATGAAATGTGTGTAAAATACGATTGGATAATTTTCTTTATGCATATTTAGCATTACACAAATTTGTCTGTATAGACCCTAACTGCATTATAAAATATATTTACATCAACTTTTGTACCTAACCGTTGGATCTTATCTTACAACATCTGAAGCTGACAGCAATATTGTTGGATAAGCTGAGACTATACAGGTCTCTTGCAGGATTTCGATTAAACATGGCGGAACTTATGGCGCCACTCTAAAGGCTCTATTATACGGGTGTTTCTTGGTTGTATTGAGCTCTCATATATCTTTATAGATTCTTTGAGAGGAAAAGAAAAGATATAACTTTTACACACAATACTTAGTTGGATACTTTCTGAATACATAAGTTTTTCATATGTACTTGACCGATTCAAAGTTCCAGATAAATCGTTTGAAGAGTTTTGAAGTGTAATTGAAAAAGTTTGTGAGTCATTCAATTAATTAATTCGAAATACAAACGATTCCATACAAGATTTTTGTTTAATTTACCTCCAATTAATTTTTCGGCTAGACACACGGTGTAAAAATAAAAAATTAATTGAATGACTCACAAACCTTTTCAATTGCACTTCATAATTCTTTAAATGAAATACAAACGATTTAAAATAGTAATTTCTTCATCCGGAACTTTGGTTTGGTCAAGTACATATGAATACATAACTTCTGTCAACTTGCACGTGTTACATGTATAGCCTTAAAGATGGGGGAGGGGGATCGCTTGAATGCGTTATAATGCGGATTACACTACGTGTGTATGCGATTTGTATCTGAATGTCTAGATTTTGTAAAAATCTTATGTAATGATGATATCACAAATTTGTGAATTATAAACGGAATAAAGTAATGGCGAAACTGAGAAAATAATTTGTACAAGTTCATAGAACACAGCCTATTGCTGAAGCTGATATGAAACAATCGAAAGAAATTTGCTGCATTTTTTATTCACTCGTTTGTATAGATGTACATATGTGCGTGCGTGCGTATGTACATATATACATAAGAAATGGAATTGTATAAGGTATGCTGTATTTTAAACATAATCGCGCAAACCCACTTTAAGGAATATAAAAAATAGCATTTTTTTATTTTCAACTTTCCTAACATAAAATATAGAATAAAAACTGCCATTTCTAAAATAGATACGATTGTAAACCAAACTGTTCAGTTCAAATGTAGCCAAATGTAGCGAATAGAAATGCACTCTGGTACCAAAAGCAAGTTTTTTTTCTCTTTACAAGATTTTGTTTTCTGTAGGAATTAATCAGTTAGTTAACCGCACTAGAAAGAAAGGGAGAGACGTTCAGTGCAAGTCACTTCAATCTCATGATAAAACAAGATATATTTTCTCTCAGTTAAACACAAATGTATATAATAGATAATCAATATGTGATGATTAATTTATAAAAATGCAATATTTTATAAGATTGCGATGTACAAAAAATTAATATTGCAAGTCACCATTTGCATACTTAGGTTTGAACAGCAGAATAAAACTGGAAGTATCATTAAAAAAACTAACTTATGCTACATATATATTTTCTTGATAAAACTGCTTAAGAAATTTACCAATATGTAAATCGAATACGAATGTCGAGAAAGCCATTATCTTTCGTGAACGTCTCCCATAATGTAGTTTCTTCTAAAGAACGTTTTGAGATTAAAATGAAATGAAGATTCATCTGTTGCGTCTGTCTATTTAGACAAAAACTATTTGCTATTTTTATAAGTAAAAAAATGAATGTAATGATTTGTTCAATTTAAATTATATAAACACTTTTTCTATACAAAAAAGGCTATTGTGTGTTAGGAATATGTAAAACTGTTAACCTTTGAAATCCTCATTCCCATCGGTCAAGAAATTTGATTGAGATAAATACGTCATGTGTAAATTAAAAAACCCGCTAAATATCTAATATAAAAAAAACTAGGAATGATCGCAAAATATTTAATTCTTGTATACTTATTTCTAACATCATTGTTCTGCTTAAAGCGGATCGTATCGCGTTAATGTATGAACTTTAATAAATTATCAAATTGGTTTTAAAACTACAATATACCTATATCTTCAGATTCATGATCATCCTGTAATCAGTTTCTACTAACGTGTTTTTTTTTTATTAAAAATGGTACAATATATATTTCTCGATACAGATGCCTGAAAAAGGAGCGAAAGCATAATTGCTTGATAAATACATATATCAATATTTGAACTGAGTCACATTTTATCTTTGTTAATGAATAAAATTGTATGATTCACAATTCGTAATGTAGCGATAAAACATTGCTTTTTTAAATATAAATCCAAATTATGTATTTATTATATAAACATCTTGTGCATCTATCAAACAATCGTTTCAAAGGAATGTCGGATATTTCGGTTAGACACTCATTTGAAAGTTTCGATTGAAATCTGTTTGAACTGGCATATATTTTCTTTATTACACAGCACAATTCTGTTTTATTCTGTAACAAATAAGTAAACTAGTTTTTTTGTGCTTTCTTTTCCTTTTTCTGTAGCGCTTTTTTGCCCTCGAGAAGTTCATGTCGCTCTGTATCCGTAAGCGATTTCATGGTGTTGGTGATCACACCAGTTCCTAGAGTTACTGTTCCGTCTCGCAATGTAAACCGCTGTCCCTTCTCCAATACCATTGGTCTTATCAATTTTAATATTAATCTGCAGTAAAAATATAGTATATAAGTATATAAAAATTAAGAAAAATATAAATAAAATTTTTAGAAAACGAAATATATCTTACGTGCTATCTTCTCCTGGCATGGCCAAGTCATTTCCCACTATTGTACATTGCACTGCGACGTCCCACGTTCTACAAAACATCTGTAGTTGTATCATATTTGCAATCGGTTTTTTTCTGCCACCTTCTTCCTTGCTCAACATGTACACTTGTGATTCTACATGATCGTATGCCTTCATAGAACCAGGTTTGCACATTATCATACCTCTTCTTACTTCGTCTCTTTTTAATCCTTTCACTAGAGCGCCAAGTTGATCCCCGGCGTATGATTCCTCCAATATTTGATGGAACATTTCTATACCTGTGACTACGCTTTTAAAAACTTTATTGTAACCGATAAACTCGCATTCCGTTCCCTTCTTCAATTTACCGCGCTCTAGTCTACCGGTGACTACGGTACCTCTACCAGGAATAGAATATACGTTTTCTACCGGAAGTAGGAAGGGTTTATCCAGTTCTCTTACTGGAGTTGGAATATGTTTGTCTACCAGTTCCAGCAAGTGCAATATAGCCTGTCCACCTATTTCAGGTTTCTTTCCTTCGAGCGCGCAGAGTGCACTGCCCTTGGCTATCGGAATATTATCGCCGTCATAACCCATTTCGGAAAGCAATTCTCGTATTTCCATTTCTACTAACTCTACCATTTCTTCATCAGCAGCATCAACCTTGAAAAACATTGAATAGAAGATTTTACTACTATGATCATTAATGTACTCTTAGAATGTCTTTCATGCTTTCATTATATTAATAGATACCTTATTAATAAATACAACGATGTGTTTAATGCCAATCTGTTTAGCAAGGAGCAAGTGCTCTCTTGTTTGTGGCATGGTGCCGTCCGTAGCAGCGACAACCAATATAGCGCCATCCATCTGAGCAGTTCCTGTGATCATGTTTTTGATATAATCGGCATGACCCGGACAATCTGTGTGTCCGTAATGACGACTTTCTGTCTGATATTCGATGTGGGCGACGTTAATGGTAATACCGCGGGCTTTTTCCTCAGGAGCATTGTCAATTTCACTGTATTCCTTAGCTTTCGCTAAATGCTTCTCGGACAATACTATTTATAACAAAATTTTCTGTTAGCTTACGTCCTTATTTACATAGTTAACTTTAGAACGGTATCGAATGTAACATCAAATAATCCAAATATGTAATTGGATGCTACATTGTTATGACATTATATTTCATATCATTTCAAAATTGCGCCCCTTTTTTTCTTTCCTTTTAATTTAATAATTAGATTGTTTGAGTTTATAAAGGTCTAGATTATAAGTATTTTGTGCCAATAAAAGTGTAAAACGTATGAAAATCTTATGTTATTAAAAAATTACTTTAATTATTAAAAAAGACATTATTAAAAATGAGAATAATTAGGTTGCTTGAGTTTACCAAAGTTCAAATTATAAGTATTTCGCTAATAAAAGTGTAAAATCTCATGTTACATTAATTAAAAATAACTTATTTCCTTGGACTTAAAATTTATATATTAATTTAATAGCAATACTGTATCAGGGTTACATACTGTATTCAAGGTTAAAAAGTAATGTTTATTGCATTACTTTTTTGGTAACAATCGTTACTTTTTTCTATCTATAACAGTAACATCGTTACATTTTTACAGTCTTCAGTCTTTACTTTTGACATTACTTTAATTCTTTATTATTTTTAATTTATACCTATTCAATAGATTCGCGCATCTATTCATCTAAGGTTTATCTTTCTATTTTTTTTCGTAACTACAGTAATTGACATGCCAAATCAAAAATTATGTGCAACAAATGCAATTATAAGTTTTATTTATTTTCATATTTTATATTTTTTAAATATTGAAGAATATTTTATATTTTAAGCATTGATAGTTATTGTACATTACATTGTATTATATGTCGCTCATTTGTTACAACAATGACAACTCAAAAATTGATATCTTTGAGTTATGTACAAGAAAAGAATGGATTTCTGAAGTTCTTATTGCTAGTAGAATAATTAAGCTTCTAAAATTGAAAGAAATGAGAAAAAAAATTTTATAATAAAAGTGTCTTAGATTAAAAAGGATTGTTTCTAAGGACTTATTATTGTTTTCTTAATAATAATGTTTAGAAATATAATTTTTTTTAAATTTACATTTATGAATTGCAATCTACCTTTCTATGAAGATAAGTATAAAAAAATAAGAATATAAAAAATTAAAATTACAATATATACACACACATGCACACGCACACACATATGTTTAATATAAAAAAGCTTGCTATACAGAAACTAATTTAGAGTCGTAAGTCTTAATATAGATTATCACATTTAATATTAATTTTTAAATAATGTATAAATTTTAAAATTTTATATCTTACTGTTTAGCACTACAAAAACTGAGACAAATCATTACTTTCTAAATAACGGTAACAGTAATGGCACATAGAAAATATAAGCAGTCATTAAATGAATCAGCTGATCACGATCAAAACTATAAGCCAATATGTAAGCAAATTAAATATGTTGATCTCCTTACTGCTTACATTTCATTATTAAAATATTTTTATTTATCACTAACCTAACTTCTTAAAAATAGTAAAGAATAATAAGTTATTTTTCATAATAGTAATAACACGTTACTTTATATATGTGTGAAAGGAAGGAAAGAGAGAGGTAACATTTCCAACTCTGTAACAGGATTCTATAACTCTTAACAATAGTATTATTACCATTGCACAGCTTTTTTACCATTCATATCTGCACAATAACAATATAATGATATTGATACCGTTCTTATAGAATCCTACTGCTGATTAGTCAATATTGATACCATTCTAGAGTTAAACACTATATAAACAAAACAAATACCTTTAGTGATAGCTGCTGTCAGAGTGGTTTTACCATGATCTACATGACCAATAGTGCCTATATTGCAATGTGGTTTATCACGGCTAAATACCTTTTTCTCTGCATAGAATCTCTGGCTGGTAACAGTTGGAAGAAACAGCCGACTGTTCATTTGATGACGTTGCTAAAAATATCACATATAAATTAATTTTAATAATTGTGACAAAACATAAAACAGTATTTGCTAAAGATATCAAACCAATAAATAAAATTAATGTAAAAAATTAGTAAAATCAAACATATATATATTAACATTTTATAATGTAAAGGTATTGCAATTTTTATTAAAATGTTAATCAATGATCAAATTTTTCCAGATAATTTAAGCACTAATTTTTATGCTACTATCTACTATCGTGATCCGCGATCGTTATGAGCTACGAATCTGGAGCTTTTTTAACGGATCGTTGATGGCAATTGTTCGCTTACACATTTCGGCAGTTGCTTTGCAAAGATGATTTGCTTCAGAGTTTGTCTCAACACTGAAACAAAAAAAAATAGGTTTGCTTAATGAAAGTGAAGCACATTGTTACAATTCATACTTCTATATCTTTTGCAAGACGATTGGGTTCGATAATCAGAAATTTCAATAGTAGAAAAACACGTAGAACGATCAGCAAAGGTTAATATGTTAAAAATCTATGACTCTTGTTAGACATACATCATATTTTGTATTTTTCTCTTACCGGGACTAAAAATTGCTCTTGTGGAAATAAGTGCCATGATTCTTGGTATGATAGACTTAGCTTAGCTAACGTGAAATCCACGCCGTAAATTTTCGGCAATTCCAATGTAATGGATGTAATGAACGAATTATTAACTGAATCAAACTGAATGAAGGAACGTGGAAATACGCATGATATAAAGGCCTAGTTTACACCGAACACTTGATACTTGTGTACAGTCGTCAGCATTAAGGCTGGTTTATGCAGGCAATAACCGTAAGAAATTGGCCAATTATAATCGATTTATAGAAGAATTCTCGACTATGATTGACCAATTTCTTACGGTTATTGCCTGCATAAACCAGCCTTTAGAATTGCGACACTTTTTCTTCGATGGATTTTAGAACACAGCCTTGCTCATCGAGCGATGAACGTAATTGGTTGGCTCCATTGGTAAGAACCAATTACGTTCGCCGCTCGATGAGCAAGGCTGTGTTCTAAAATCCATCGAAGAAAAAGTGTCGCAACTCTAAAGACTGGTTTAGAGCCTCCGCACATGAACTTCCGTAAGTGCTTACGTTACGGATTTCTTGCGTTGACCTAAGTTTAATTGTAAGTACGGGCTTAAGTTTAAGGTTTGTATGTACTTAACGTTACAACCGCCGAGGAGTTCTCACCCTATTGAAAATTTTTTTTAAAGATTTCCAGTACAAATCGAGCACCATTGGATGAGCGGACGGAGAGCGAGGCTAAATTGCCGAAAGAGCATGGTACGTCACCGTCAAGGAGGATACTGGCCGCTAAAGATGTCAATGAGAGAAGCGATACGATGAATACGGAGGAGTGAGCGCGACGGATGGACGCATTAATCAATGAGTGTCATATCGGCGGGCATGAAGCAAAAGCATATCCATGTCGTAGAGATCGCATAATCGAGTCCTTATTTTTAGTGTATTTTAATAATGTTGTTGATTTTAATTTCATTTATGTTTATTATTGTTTCTTCATATATTTCCTCATATATATAACTTTGTATTGCCAAAATAAAATAAACGTGTAACGATTGGATGACATCATTTTATCTAGTATTAAATATTACTCGGTCCAACGCGAAAAAGAAAAAGATTATGATATAATCTTTTAGAGATAAAGACTGCAAAATTTATATTAATATCGTACACTTTTCTACCATTATATATTTATTATCTGTTGTTAGAGGTTAATATTCGCAAGTAATTCTACGTTAAATAGCTCAAACAGATTACTGAAGCGACAATGAGTATAAAATATCGAATGTGTAGTATTATACGTTCCGTCATAAGTAGGTTA
>QKQZ01000681.1:0-14951 GCA_003595255.1 Solenopsis fugax | reverse complement strand
TATATAATATGATCGGGTACTCACCATCGATGGAGACGAGTTGTCACTGTTTTCGCGTGCCTTCGTCGGGGGTGACTCCTGCTCGCTTGGAGGATATACGCGGCGATCCACCCTAGAGTCGCAGTCTTCCTCCGGCGTCCTGGCGATCAGAACGAGACTTTCAGTCGCTCACATCTCTGCGCTTCGTGCCTTACCTCTGGCGAGGCTCTCTCTTTCTCTCTCACAGATTCCCGGTTCCCTTCGCCCAGAAGGAGAGCTCCGTGCGGCTCTCCGGACGGGCGGATAGAGTTTGACCGCGACTCTTGAGTTCAGAGAGAGTGCGCGCGCGCACGCATGCACGCACCCCACTGACCAGCGATTCAAGCAGGATCGTATTTTCACGGGGTATCGCGGGGGTACCATCAAGCGCGGTATTAATAGACGAGAGAGAAACAGAGAGAGGAAAGATTTTGGTTGCGTGTGCCAAGGAAAATATTTTCTTCCCGTCGACTTCTTTGTTCGTTCGTGTGCGCTGCCGGCGCGATTAAAAGCCGCGAGTTAAATCCGACGGAGTCTCTGGTCTCGCGCGATGAGGGGCCACACCGGCCACGCCGGCCACGCCGTTGCGGATAACGAGCGCGTAGAAAATAACGTTGCTGCTCGCTGGTGTGAGAGTGGCTCGACGTAACGGCCTGTTAACTTCATTAAATCGTCATCGTGGACGATTAAAATTATTTGTTCTCCGCGTGGAGTATAACGTTGCATAATTTAATTATTCGGTTTAATTAATTTAATGTTTTTTAATTCGCCCAGAAGAATAAGTAAAAAAAAAAAAAACATTAAGTTCTGTCGCCTTTTACATATACCCAGTGACGGCAATCGGGACTCCCATGAGTCTTTGAACCCTTGATGATACACTACTGCGATGTTATCGCCCTCGTTCGCGTTTCCACCCGCTTCAACTCACCCCGCCCCTTCTTCTCGCCTGTCAAAACGAGTACGCTTTGACAGACGACGGATATCGAAGTACACGCGTGTCGACGATGGATGCTCCTCACGTTACTTAATCTTCTCATATCGAAAGACGCAAGACAAAGTAAAAATGCATTGCTTTTATCGTTTCCGACCGGGTTATTCCGTCGATATGGGGGTTATTGATCTCCTCGGGCAAGGGGCTGCGTATACGGAGGGGGTCGACGACCAAGGTGCGCTTGCGTCATCCGGAAACGTTCGATAAGCGGCTTCATCGAGATGTACCGAGATGGGCCGATATAGTACTCGCTCTCTCGTACAAGGAATGACTTTAAAGTGTAATTTCTCATTCAGGCTATCTTTATTCCAAATTTTTCCTTTATAATTAAGGATTGGTGTTCAATATTGATAAAAATAGAGATATAAATTAATCCCACTTTCTAATAAAAATTTAAATCAAATTATTAAACACCAACTATGACTAATGTAGAAGAATATTATACCAATGCAGGAATAGATGTAGGAGCAGCTATAGTTGTGTGCAATCAAATTGAAAATGAAATTGTGCACTTTTACTAATTGCAGCAATAAATAATATAAAAATTAATAACTTTCTATAATTCGAAGGTCAAGTATTTCATCTTTCATTTATTAATAGTAATCTAATTGCTATTAAAATACTAATATCCCATAAATTCAATAAACAGTACACTATACTAGATATATTTTGATTGAATTTAAATATAATTTTGATAAAAAATATTACTAAACGATAAGATATTTATTCTAACTCATCCCATCGCAATAGGAAATTCTTCAATTATCTTTGCAATAATATAATTGAAGAATTTCTTACAAAAATCGAACTAGTCTCAAGTTTTTAAAAATCTGGGTTATTCCAAATCATTCTCTATTAGTAGTGTCATATCGTGAACAATTTTTATCCGGCAAGAATCATACAACAAATGTAAACAGATAGTAAATATAAAATTTCTGCAAGAACTAATAAGTTTAAAAGTTTTTAATTCTTTTTTAAATAGGGTCTTCAAAATATTAATTGAATACTAAAACTTGTTCTTATACCTATACATCTTTTGTTTAAAAAGTAATTATCTAAATTTAAACGAGGCGTTTAAACCGAAATCGAAAAAATAGTCAAACAGCCAAAATAAAGAATATTACTTAAGTTATGAGGTGTTTGCGTGAAGCGATCAGCAAATAATGGCCTGATTTGTGAAAAGACAAATTTTATACATCGATGCCGATATACTTTTTGGCCAGAAATTCAACAAATATCATTCCTCAAGCATCGTATTCGCTAGAGTTGGTCTCCTTTTTGGTAACTTTTTCCAATCTCAAAATTCAAATTACCACTTTGTGGAAAGTATTTTCAGTCGACATAAGCTGTAAAACAAAATCACTGTGAGTACCAAAAGTCGATTAACATAAACATCTATAAACAAATTGATTGATATACCGCATTGAAACTCCGCATGAAAATCAAATACAGTTAATTTAAATTAAGTTAACAGCAAAAAGAAATTTCGAGTTCGGTTCAATAGTTTCGTTTAAATAAATAATTATGTCACTTTTTAATGCAAAGATAAATGTTCGGAAAAGAATTATCACATTTACACAATGAACAGTTTGAGGATGAGACTTTATTGTTTCCTGAAAATTTAAATTTTTAAACTTGTTTGTTTTTATAGTACTGTAAACCTTTCAATTTCATATCGCATAAATTACATGGAATGAATACTTTCACTGAATCTAAAAATTTAGTTAGACATATATCTGAAAATAATTTTGTTAGAAAATAATTTAAAAATTTTGACATTTCAATAACTAGTTATTTGTGTGTGTTTACGCGTGCGCGCGTGTGTGAACGTTCTACGAAATTATTTTAAAGATTCAGCAAAATTATTTTTTTAGATCTGTTTACTCAAATTTTTAGATATTTCAGCAAAACCGTTTTTCCGTTTATAATTAAATTTTCGTATTATTACATTGTTAGAGAGGCAATGTGTGATAACATATAAATAAAGTATAAATAAAACAAACACATGTACATGTATAAGTACATGAAATGTAAACAAATTATAAGATCAACCAGGTCTCGTATGATAATTCGACAAACAAGCGTAACTTAAGAGAATTTAAGGGAAGCATAAAATAAGAGAAACAGAGACGCAATCTTGCGTAGTCACGGAAATCACGGTTCGACGAAGAGCGGCTGCAAAATCGTTTATCTCCCTGCGGGCTAGCAATGTCAGCGCCACGAAGAAGTCTCGCATACAAATGTAACATTCGCGAGGATTGTTGCCACCGCTGCTGACCGTTGCGCATTTGCACCGGGATTTATCTCGAAAAAGCCGCCCGAGGGGAAATTCTATCTCCGCACGTCTGTCTCGCGAACAATATCGTTTCAAGTTTTTACACGGCAAACGAGGTTGCACTCCCGTAGATTAATCACGGGAGAATGTTTTGAGTGTGATTGATAGGTTTCTTTGATCTGTCAATCATCTCGTAACGTTTGGAGTGACGCATGCATTTTTCTCTCGAATGGGTTACGATACCTAGTGATACAGCGGGACACCTTCCTCGATGACAGGTGACTCGGGTTATAGTTTCCCGGTTTTATTTTCCTGTTACAGAATTCCCGCGTTTGTTAGCCGGTGGTCGTAAACGGGGAACGGGGTGCGTCATTCTGAAGGTAGAGATCGAGAGAAACCGGTTCGAGAGTCGCCAGGCGCATTATGTTCCTGTACTGGTATCTCGATGTACTCAAAGGAGGCTAATTCATAAGCTATAACTTTGAGTCTTCGACTTTAGCGAAAAGCCGTGTCCCTCGCGCGGTACCTAATCCCTTATTCACCTTCGTTTATTCATGTTTCTCGTTCCCACAGCTTTTGTCCCGCAATCACCACGTTTTTAATTCCTTAATCCTTTTACACGGAGCTCCAAATAGATAAATAAAAACGTTGGCAAAGTTTAATAATTCCGAAAGTACGTGGAAAAAGAGTTTTGCTGAAATATCTAAAAATTTAGCTAGATACAGATCTGAAAATAATTTTATTGGAGCGTCAAAATAATTATAAAGGAAATTTAAGTATGATGAGCAATGCTGTAGATAATTTTGACATTCTAGGAATTAGCTTAAGCATTTTACATAATTATTTTTATGGTCTTACAAAGTTATTTTCAAATCTGTATCCAGCTAAATTTAAATTCTTATAGCAAAATCGTTCTTTCCGTGTAATAATATGAGCTTTGAAAAATTAAAATGTTCCATGTTAAGAATTTCTGATAGAAAAAAGTTCTATCGTTTTGAATATGGAATTTCATTCGTGAATTCACAAATGTGAATCGTTTTCTATCGTTTTCTATATCGGAAATTTTTACCAAGGTGCCACAGTTTTTTGGCGTTGATCGCGTTTCTACTATTTTATACTTTCAAGGTACATAATTGTATACAGGGTGTCTCAAAAATCGAATTAAAATATTTTTCTGACAAGAATCAAGAAAGTTCTTGAAAAATTAAGTAAAGTACTTGTTTTATTTCATATAAATTTTTATTTTTTAAACAGAAGATTTTGAGATATACCGGTTTAAAGCGCTGACCAATCACAAACTACACTTAGACAGTTACATATCCGTGAGTCAGGTAAGCGGTCAGAGTGTTTAGATAACTTAAAATTATTTAGACAAAGATAAGACAAATTACATGTAAATGTATCTTAGATAAGATAAAGATGATTTAATTTTAATTTATCTAGATAAAAGATAAAATTATAAATAGTTTTATCTAGATAATTTTCAGACAATGACCCTGTCATTGTTGAGCAAATCAGTTTTTAGAATATAAAAATATATATATCCATATTTTTATTTCTAAATCTTTATTTTTAAAAACTGAAGTTCTTCAAATAATTTAATCTGACAAAAAATATTCTTGTTTGGATTTGAAACAATACGCAAATAAAAAAAGTTAAAAAATGGAAAGATTTATAATGATTAACAAAATTTTTCGTAAAAATTTTCGAATTTATAGTTATAGAGAAATTTTTATATTGCACTACTACTGATCTACTGATACTACTGTGCAATCTGGGCTGCGTTCCAACATACATTGCCAGTACTACAATTTACATCATGTATACTATAGATTTTTAGTTCTGGTAGTGAATTTCAGAACTCAATCCTGTTCTTATCACTTTAAAAAATTCTACTGTTAGGGTAAAATGGTAACTTGAAGATTGAGGCTAAAAACAATATTTTATTCTTGTTATTGTTCACGTTATCTTAGATAATTTGAAAAAAAGATATACAGATGATTATTTAGATAAATAACGGTGGTAGAGTATGTATTAGTGACCACATGACAGCTGACCGTTTAAACGTAATCTCTGATCGACTTCAAGCCTTTATATCTCAAAAATTACTACTTGAAACAAAAATTTATAAATAATTATTTAATTTAATTGATACCTTTCGTGCTTTAATATTTTGCTTAGCGAATTTCGGGACACCCCGTATATAATTGTTAAGCATTTTACACAAACCTCGAGTTATCCTCTATGAGATCCTCAGGTGACGGCGGAGTCACAATCAGGCACGGCTCCTTCTGAATAATCACTTCCGGCTGCAGGTGTATCGTGTGTCTCTTCTGCCGAAGATCCTTACACGAGTCCGACGTAGCGAGGCCATTCCGTTTGCGTCGTCGGCTGTTGGTACCTAGGTTCTGCAGAGTACCCATAGATGGGAATCGAAAGCTCCATGCTATGCCTGAATGTGCCGCAAAGAAATTTACGTGTAAAAGCGTTATCGTGCCACTCGAATTCAATCGACAGACGTGTGCAACGTGGACGTGAAAAAGTGTGATTGAAATGCAAACTTGGAATTTAAAATTAGAATCGCAATAAACTTACGAGCGAGTAATAAAGCGCGATTTAATCGACCCCAATGGCGCCGATAAATACGCGCGCGACGCTAATTAGTATCATTATAGGAGAAAGCAATTTCTGAGACTTGGAACGAGGTGCGTATCTGTTTGCGCGATAATATATATTCCCGTTTAATTTTTTCTTATAATTTATTAATCTAATAACAATAAAACTTTAATATTCCTCTAAGTGTGAATAATTTATAATTTATTAATTTAATAACAATAAAAACTTTGATATTTTTTTAAGAGTGATTGGATTTTTCTATAAAATAAGCTTCTTAATATTTTAATTACTTACATTTATAATTATATAACTTTTAACGTTTTAGATAAATATTATTTTATTATATACAGGGTGACCCATTTTAATCCGACCACGCAAATAACTCCGAAGGTATAGGTGATAACGAAAATTGACCCTCATAAAAGTTGTAGGGCTCAAAAAGATCTATTTACAAATTTTATTAATTTGATCTTCGGTGGCATTGCCAAGGTCAGATCAAGGCTACATCAATTTTTTTAAATAGAATACCTTATTTTTGATTCCAGAATCTAATAACTGGTGTTAGGAGCTTTTCAAAACACTACAATAAAGTTATTTTTCTTCAAGTACTTTTCGAGTTATGCCTCACAACTCGGAAAGTACTTAATAAAAAATAACTTTCTTGTAGTGTTTTGAAAAGTTCTCGAGATCGACTACAAGAAAATATAATAAAAAAATAACAGTTTCTACCTAAAAATTTGAAAATGATTTTAATAATTTCCGAAATAATAAAGGGTATCGGTACTTCTCTAACATCCTATATCTTTTATTGCATTTTCATGTAGTCGATCTCGAGAACTTTTCAAAACACTCTAAGAAAGTTATTTTTTATTAAGTACTTTCCGAGTTGTGAGGCTTGAAAACTATAGTATGCTGTAACTTTCAAGCCTCATAACTCGAAAAGTATTATACTTGAGGAAAAATAACTTTATTGTAGTGTTTTGAAAAGCTCCTGATACCAGCTATTAGATTCTGGAATCAAAAATAAGGTATTCTATTTAAAAAATAGATGTGGCCTTGATCTGACCTTGGCAATGCCACCCAAGGTCAAATTAATAAGATTAGTAAATAGATCTTTTTGAGCCCACAACTTTTGTGAGGGTCAATTTTCGTTATCACCTATACCTTCGGAATTATTTGCGTGGTCGGATTAAAATGGGTCACCCTGTATCCTGTATATAAAAAATTGATTATTCATGTTAATAATGTAAATTAATTAATATGTCACTTTACTTATTACAGTTCTCGACTGATAACGCTTTGATTTGCAATCACACGCTGTGCGTATTGTACAATCCATACAAATCGTGTCCAATGTGATTTTACGGTATATAAAACGTTTCGCGCGGCTGACATTTCCATTCGCGCGCGGCCATAAATCTCTCTGGCTGACGCGACACGTGAAAATGAAGACTACATGTGTTCCGGCGTGCACTCACGTATGCCCGTCGCGGCGCCGTCTTCCAGTTTCATGGATTCCATTCTGGAGTAGAGCCGGTGTTCACGTTCGCGTTGTGCAACGATGCTCGCACGAGGATGCTGGCGGACGGTGTCACGATCGCAACTTCATTGAGCCCGTCCGAGCCGCGTAATGCGCGCGCGTATGTTGTAAACGGCTCTCTCGCGTCGGACTTGAATGCACCGCGAGTGCGGCCGGTCTCTCGGCGCAGCGCGCGGCGGCTTGTACACGTTTGAAAAAGCGGAGTAGAAGGAATGCAGGTTTGTAAAGTCGTTCGCCTCTCTCTTTCTTCCGTGCCCGCTACCACTTCTCCACCTCTTTCTCACCTTTGCACTCGTTGCGTCTACCTGCTCGTTCCTCTCTTTTTGTCTATATTATATATGTATGTGCCTGTGTGTGTGCGCGTGTGTGTACATGTATAGATATATATAACTCGTTCTTTCAGCGTATCTCTCGTGTCCCTCCCGAGCGAACATAATACCTGGCGATGATGATAACGTCCCTGTTTACCGGAGATATCTATGCGATGTTTAGAGAGGCGCCATCGACCGCAAAAGTGAGAGACAGTTCAGACTCAATTCTCGTCACCGCCTAGTTATTGATCTCGATTTTCGCGTACATTTATGGAATTGCTATGACAATTGTGACTCAAAAGCCGAATTATTTTCGGACGTAATTTTGTAACACGGTAGTTTCAACGACGACGATTTAATGCACGGAGGAGAGAGAAATTAAAATACATTTAAAAAAAAGAAATGACAGAATTCGTCGGTCGCAAAATGTATCTCGTTAAATATAGAAAAAACTGTCTCATAATTAAAAAATAAAGATACGTAATTTTGCAGACCATACTGTACTTTCATCACACACGGTAGCGTAGACGGTTGTGGCAGAGATAAACCAAGTTAAATATTTTACCGCTTGATGCAGAGTTTGCTTGATAACGTTCACAATCTGTTTGCCTTTTTTCCTCTCACATTTGGCTTTCTTGGAAATTATTTCACTTAGAGAATCACACTTGGGGTTAGAAAAAAAAACATTAAAAAAAAACTGTGGATTTAATTCGTTTAGAGCGAATAGATAGACTTTTCAGAATATTTTTATTCAAAGTATTTTATAGAAAAAATCAATTTTTATATTGTTAATTAATTTGCTATTTTTCTTAACTAAAATATTAAATGTGAAATAAAAAATACAGCTTTCAAGTTATGAAAGAAATTAATTTCAAAAATAAATAAAAGTAAATAAACATAAATTTGTTCGTTTAATTTCAAATAGATTATATGATTTAACAAATTGATAATTTGACAATTAATCCTTTTGCACTCGTCGTTGCTCTGACGCAACAGTCTTCAAATTCATCTAGATATCAAACTAATCGATATTTGATGAGCAAAAACAACGACATTTTTGATTTTTCCAAAACTATTAATAGAAAAATTATGAAAAAAATTAGATACCATCTCTACACTATTAAGAATAATAATTCATCATTAACCCTTTCAATCTTGAATTAATTCTATGTTTATATAGAAAAATTGTTTTCCATTTTAATAAATGGAACGTTCTATAAACATAGAATTAATTCGGGATTAAAAGGGTTAATGATGAAGATATTCAGAAAATAATAAACATAAAAAAAATAATATAAATACCAAAGGTTAGGTACAAGCAAACCAAAGATGTAAATAATTATTATGCTTCTAATATTTTTTATTTAAATAATTACCTCTCTAAACACCGCGAGACTAGTTTCTACCTATTAACTCGATCTTTTTCAATCGCTTTAGCAATATAATTAAACAAGTTGCTTGTGCATAATAATTACTATCAAAAGATATAGTGTAACAACCAAAAGTTACTTTTTAGAATCATGCTTTGGTTTGTACCTGGCCTTCGATATTTATATTATTGTATTACAATAACGAGCGCGAGATAAATATTTATATAAAAACATTATTATATATTATATAAAATAATGTTTCTATTAAAACGTTGGCCTTAGGAAATGCCATTGCTAGAATGTGAAGATATCGTACGTACGTTTTTGAACGTCCACGTTTACTTTCATCAAACAGTACTTTTACGTGAATGTAACCTGCGTTCAAAAGGTCCCTGTTTCCTTCGTCATCATGTAATTACGCGCGTGTATCGCGCAAGAGGAATTTCAATCGAGTCGCGTTCGTTCACGGAGAGAAAGAGCCAACCGAAACGCGAACCGTTTATCGAGACTTTCAGAGCGCTGCGAGAAACGCGCGTTCTTCCGTGGTTTTCAAAATAATGATAGCGATAGAATGCGGTTTATGTAACGGCGTGTAAATTACACGTCGCGTTCGCACGAACGCAGCAAAAAGTTCTACTTTCACCACGGTCTTACGACACATGATGCGCGATCAATCGTAGGTTTATTGTACATGAATTCCAGTGCACGAGAGAGTTTGAATACAATTCTGTGTTCACTCTTTTGCTTAAGGATATAAAAGAAAGTCAATACTGGTCATAGACCTTCTAAAGCGGTACTTCCTTATTTCTCGGAAACTAAACATTGCACTGTATAAATACTGATAAAAACATATAAATCTATTTAGACAAAGAAAAAAAACCAACAGTTTATACATTCATGGTTTTTTTCTATGTAAAATCTGCTAAAAATAAATTTTTGAAAAGTAAGAATAAAATTTTTATGATTTTTTCTTGGAAATTGCATACAATAATTTTAAACAATAGTGCACAGAAAAAAATTAGTTTAAATCAATTCATTGTTTCATATATAAACAAGAATATAAAATCTTATTGGAAGAATGTATAATCTTAAACAGACATAATTTGCTTATATAAAGAAATTTTGTTTTTTGACGTTTTCCACATTAATGTTTGTTTATATTATAATAAAGATTTCATGATTAATTGAAAAAATTTGTTGTAACATGTAACTAAAATATCGGCACAATTACAGCAAAATATTAAGAAATATTTTGTATGTATTGTTATTATAAAAATTTATAATATATTATGATGTTGATATTCAAATTGTTGAAAAAAGTAACAAACACAACAGAATATATAAATTATTAAATAAAAACAAGTTGCCGACCTTCGAATGCCGAACGCAAACCCGAATTGCGGAATCAATTGTTCAATTTTTCGGATTTCAAAATTCGAAAACAAAGCCGTAAACTGATAAACGCCGCGACACGTAAACTTCTATTTTAGTCTCAAGAATCTCCAAAAAATTGTCATCGATAAATATTTCTGGTTCTCCTTGTTAGTTTATTAATTTTTATTATAGTTAACTTCTTTCATATGGGTCGTGTCTGAATTCTACCATTACTGCACTAAAAAAATTTTATTTTAAAATAAATATTTTTTTAAACATTTCCTTGATTAAAAAAATATTTCCTAAGTTAAAAAGAAATGTTATACCTTATAAAAAAAAATATATATTCAACTAGGCGTTGGCGGTCCAAAATGATATTCAAATTGAATGTTAACCCTTAAGTTGGAGGTTTACTTGGGAGTTAACATTTAATTTGGGTGTATTTTTTGGCAAGGGTACTAACTAATATTTATTTAAAGTAAATAATTTGATCGGAAAAAATTTTTTTCAGTGTATCTACTGTGCCAGGAGCCCAATTTCTCAGATGTCTTTTTTAAGTTATGTTACAAAAAACATTAATTTTATAAAATACGAAACAGTAGTGTAAAAATTGATGTACTATATTAATATATTTGATAAACAAAGTAGTATGTCAGTATCAGTGACTTTTCTTTAAGTGTTGCATTTCAAAGTATTACCAAAAATTTTTAAATTTTATAGATTATTATATTATTGTATATGTTTGAATATGTGTAAAATTTAAACTTGATTCTCTTAATTTAAAGTCATTTAATTTTTTGTTTGCTTTTGATTCTTATATAAAATCATGTTTTATAGTACTTATTTGCAAATTTGATAAGAAAGTAGCACTACAAATTAATGTTTATATTATAATAAAGTACCAAATTTTTTACAAATATATTAAAAGAAAAGTTGTTAATTTGATTAAAGTTTTTAACTTGATGAAATTTCTTCAATTCAAGTACTTATGTATAACATAAATACATAAATATTTGAACTGAAGAAATTTAATCAAGTTGAAAAATTTAGTTAAGCTAACAACTTTTTTCCTCAGCGCACTAATAGATATTCGTGTACACAGAAATTTATTTAGATTTACATTCTCTTTTAAAAGTCATATATCTAAAATTTAAAAAAATAGTTATTTTGCTGCATAAGCTAACTTTTTTATTGTTTTTTTCTTTGCAATTGATTTCAGGGCTAAAATTTAGATATTCATGACCACGATTTGTGTTATTTATTATTGATTTGCTATTTGTTAGGAAAAGAAAGAATAAATTTAAGAAGTCTGCAGTTTCTTAATTTCGACTTTTAATTGATATTGTAGAGCCAAAACTCTTTGAGGAGATTTTCCAATTTGAAAAATAGAGAGATGTTACTTGATTTCTTATTCATTTAAAAAGGGCTTTTGGCATTGCAGTCAAAATTTCAAAATAATAAATAATGAAATGCTGTAAGATTCGTATAGGAGATTCACTGTTTAAAAATAATAAGTAACAGAAACTGAAATGTGAATCAGTGTGGAAATTATTGTGCAAAATTATAAACAAACTTTAATATGTCATTCAGATTCGTAGAAAACAAACTTAGATCGCACCGTTTAATAAATAATGATAACCGCATCTAATGCATTTATCATCATTAAGCGGTGCGATCTAAGTTTGTTTATTGCGAATCTGAATGACATATTAAAATTTGTTTATTGATTATAATGTTTGCGCCATAATTTCCGCGCTGATTCATATTTCCCGTTTTTGTTACTTATTATTGTTAATACAGTGAGTCCTATTTTGTTTATTGATTATAATGTTTGTGCAATAATTTTCCATATATCGCAAACAAATGAAATGTACAGGACATCAAACTGAACAGAGAATACAAGTACTAAATGCTTCTATTTTGCTGTACTCCATTCTTTATTATCCCTCTACACTTATATATCACGAAATAATCGCCAAGTCTTTTTACACTCCCTACAATAATCATTTTATAATATGTTGATTACAATACATGATTGCACTATTTATTACGTTAATGATAGATTCAACTCACTACGGTTTCGTTAATATTAATAATAAAAACTGAAATACTAATATGATCTAAAAGCATTTAAGAGAATAATTGCGTGTAAATTCTTCCTCACTCTTTTTATTTTTTCTGATTTTTGCGGCGTAAATCCCTTCGCGGCATAAATACCGGAGTTACCCTAAAGAGAATTGTAATTCATGAATATTTCATACTCTTATACGAAAATGATATATTGAAACTTTATTTTCTCATTTCTAAATGTTCTTTAAACTCTATTCTTTCTTATGAACGTGATTTATCAAAATTCTTATATTTTGTCTCCGATTAAATTACTTAAAACTCTTTCTCATAAGACTCAATGCTACTTTAGAAAATTATTTAAAGAAAACTGTACAGTCAAAAAAATTGGAAAAAATGCAGAAATACCTATATATTAATCATAAATTTATTCTCAAAATTCGATCAAATTTTTATGTTATGTGAAAAGTTTGGAGAATCTTCTTAATTTCAACTTTTTTTCTATTTTTATCCGTTTAACTGGACAACATTAATAACATGATAAATCGATTTTTCTGATAATCATCAAATTTTATTCGACTAGTTTTCTATTCGATGAGTTTTTCTTCTGGATGATAACTGAATCCATGTCGATTCGAAACGTTTCACGCCCCCGCGATCGAATCGTAGGCGTCACTCAACGATAAACATCGAGATTTTCATATACGTTAAAATCGTTCGATGATTAATTGAATATGTACATACAACTGACTAGTCATTTCGTAACTCACTTCCGGATATCGCGGGAAGGGTATAATTGCTTGAACGATAATCATGTAGCCTCATATAGCGACTCTTATGCGGTTGCACGTGTCGAATCAGCGGCGATGACCGACATTTCTTCATCCTTCGAGCGCGTCACTCGGGATTTACGTAACGTTTACAATCGTTCTGCAAACGTGGTTTTCCGTTGCCCTCGACAATCGTAATGTCGCGCGGATGTGCGGCTCGGGTAACGGAGAGAGATCGTAAAGCGGAGCGCACACGTGTCCCCGCAATGCGATCCGCGTGCATGCATACATGCATCACCGATAAGCATCGCCTTTTTCTTACCAGATACTCGGCAGTGTCCACATTAATGATCCCTCTTATTTATTAACAGTCGTACTAACTTAACAATAATCCAACGATACGGCAGACACACAATTCGTAGGAATACTGATGAAATTGGAACAAGTTATCAGTCGCGCAGCTCTTTGTCCTACCGCAAATACGCACCTCGTTACGCACAAGCGAGAATCTCCGCGGAAGAGTCGCGGGTTCACCGCCCGTTGACATTCCCTATCGAAAAGACGGCAAACTCTGAGAGAAATGAGTGACGAGTGTGCAAGATATAGGGAACCACCATGGGCGTGATGGTACCACGTGGCATAGACAAATTCGCACTGACTTTGGCTTCTTCGGGACTTCAGTTTGCTGGCGGTCTTTCCCATTTTCCCGCCGGTGCTCGCATGCCAGCGGCTGCCCGTGCGCGCCGCAGGAATTCCCGCCGGTGAATTCAATCGAGGGTGCACTGCGGGAGGCGAAGCGATTCGGCGCTGACACGACACGGTTGCAGCACCCTGCGACGCGGTCTGACCGTAGCATAATGCGATACCGAGCTAACTGAGCGCAAACACACCAGAAAGAAGGGACCAGACCCGAGACCGACCGACCGATACGCAAGTGCTTGCCCAAGAGGAGGAGAACGTGACCGGCAGCGAAGAGAGACGCAGAGTGCGGGGGAGGTTGATAGAACGAGAGAGGGAGAGAGAGAGAGAGAGAAAGAGTGGGAGGGGGAGCAAAGAGATGGAGAAACGGAGAAAAGGACAGATAGACGAGGAGAGATATGATATAACTGGCTTGGGAGAGGGATAGTTACATGGTAGAGAAGGAGGAAACCAAACGAGCAAATGGCAGAGACGACTGCAGTTTAACAAACGATACTGTCGCCAGACGTAGTGCACGATGGCCTTCGACTGATATACGCGAGCCTTTAACATTCTTGAACATTCTGATCGGAGTCGAGCTAACGCGAAAGATATGCTCTTAAATTTTATAAAGTATAAAATAGAAGCAGGCCAAACAAGTAATGAGCAAAAAATGGTGATGTAGGTTTAAGATTATTTATTCATAATAAGTATTAGAATGCAAGTTTCGAATTCACTTGGCCTTCATCAGCCGTCTGTTGACCGAATTTCAAGCGCAAAACATTCATTTATTACTTACATAAATGATATGCAAAGGTTAACAGAATCTGTTAACAGATTTTAACAATTTCACTGATATTTTATACCAATACACAGTAAAAAAATTTTTAACATTTTTGCATGTCTCAGAAAGTCCACTCTAAATTTTAAGTTAAAATAAC